>JANJGN010001410.1:7500-145096 GCA_026770705.1 Isurus oxyrinchus | reverse complement strand
AACACATACTACTGTGGTGGCCTCTATACTACACTCTTCCAATGTGGTGCTAACTATATTCCGTTCTATGTCTACTGCATATGGTGGAATGTCATGATACCTAATGTAGTAATCCCTCCTTATAACCCCATGTCCGGCCCATCTCCTGCGCATCCGCCCTCACGCCTCCTCCTCCCTCCCAGAAACATGATAGGGTCCCCCTTGTCCTCACTTATCACCCCACCAGCCTCCGCATTCAAAGGATCATCCTCCGCCATTTCCGCCAACTCCAGCATGATGCCACCACCAAACACATCTTCCCTTCACCCCCCCCGGCGGCATTCCGTAGTGATCGCTCCCTCCGGGACACCCTGGTCCACTCCTCTATCACCCCCTACTCTTCAACCCCCTCCTATGGCACCTCCCCATACCCACGCAAAAGATGTAACACCTGCCCCTTCACTTCCTCTCTCCTCACCGTCCAAGGGCCCAAACATTCCTTTCAAGTGAAGCAGCATTTCACTTGCATTTCCCCCAACTTAGTCTACTGCATTCGTTGCTCCCAATGTGGTCTCCTCTACATTGGAGAGACCAAACGTAAACTGGGCGACCGCTTTGCAGAACACCTGCGGTCTGTCCGCAAGAATGACCCAAACCTCCCTGTCGCTTGCCATTTTAACACTCCACCCTGCTCTCTTGCCCACATGTCTGTCCTTGGCTTGCTGCATTGTTCCAGTGAAGCCCAACGCAAACTGGAGGAACAACACCTCATCTTCCGACTAGGCACCTTACAGCCTTCCGGTCTGAATATTGAGTTCAACAACTTTAGGTCGTGAGCTCCCTCCCCCATCCCCACCCCCTTTCTGTTTCCCCCTTTTTCCCTTTTTTTTTCCCTATAAATTATATAGATTTTTCTTTTTCCACCTATTTCCATTATTTTTAAATATTTTAAAATCTTTTATGCTCCCTCCACCCCCACTAGAGCTGTACCTTGAGTGCCCTACCATCCATTCTTAATTAGCACATTCGTTTAGATAATATCACCAACTTTAACTTTAACACCTATGTGTTCTTTTGTACCATTGTCGCTGACATCTTTTGATGATCTGCTTCTATCACTGCTTGTTTGTCTACACAAGCACCTCTCTCTCTCTCTCTATCTCTCTGCCCCCCACACACACACCTTAAACCAGCTTATATTTCAACTCTTTCTTGGACTCGAAATCAAGTTCTGTAGAAGGGTCATGAGGACTCGAAACGTCAACTCTTTTCTTCTCCGCCGATGCTGCCAGACCTGCTGAGTTTTTCCAGGTAATTCTGTTTTTGTTTTATAACCCCAATATTTTCTACTCTATATAATGTCCTGCCGGGTGCTGACATAGGTTTAACAGGTATGACTAATAGAATGCCTATTAGAATATTACTATTCACTATACATTCAACATTCATTCTATATACACGTGTTAAACCCCTGAGCTGGCAACCGGTCAAGTCATGATCCTTGTGTTGTGAGAGATTAAATAAATGTTCATTAGTTACCCAGAAAGGAACTCCCCCTTCATTAATCTGCCTTAAATTCTCTCCGGCTTGTTCCAGTGCCCAGGATCCATAGGGGCTGCAAACATCATTTCTGCTCGCTTTGTCTGAAATATTTCCCCCGATTTCAATCCGTTTGTTGATAGTCCCTGCGTGACTTTCGAGCACAGTAGCCAGGCTTTGGATTAACCGTGTCATGTCCTGGTCTGTATCTCGTTGGGTGTTATGAATTCTCTGTCCCTGCTCTAGAATCTCCTTAAGCTTAAAGCTCAGGGTCCGGACCTTCTGGTTAAGTTACCAGGTTCTGAATTAACCACTGATGTCCCTGAATTGAATATCGTAGCAGCATCATTTATCAGGCTGTGCTTGACATGGTTCCCTTCCAAACCTGATCGCATCTCACCATCGAACTGAGATGCTTCAGTCCTTATGGGCCCATTCCATCCGTATATAGTGCTCGAATATGGGTTCAAAACCACTGGGACAGGGCAATTCTGGATATGTTCAAGACTCCGGGTACCAGCTCGTGGTGTACATTATCACATAAAACCTCCGATTAAGCAGTACCAAACCAAGCGTCGGTCCTGGATGCGTAGTCGGACAAGGTGGGTCAGTCAGTGGGGTTTGAGGGGCTTCAGTTATCTCTACTCAGACTGTGAGAATAGAGGTGGGAGGTGGCTGGATAGTGGCGGAACCTCCCACACTCGATCTGAAGCAAACCCTTACTACAATTCGAAAGCACTTGTTCTCCTACTGTTACATTGATCATTCCCCATTGCGTGTCACATTTGGCACTGTCCGTGCTGTACCATAGTTCCTCCTGCAGTGCAGGATGAGCAGTGATGATCTCTGACCTTGTTGCCAGTACTGTTAGGCCCACGACCAGGACCGTAGATCTGTGGAGACATTAACATCGGCTCCCGTTCTCCGGGTTACCACTTGGTCAATTGTCATGTATCATTAACTGTGTGTAATGCCTCCACTTCCTTCTTGTTCTCATATCTACAAATGCACATGTATCACCTGTCATCATTACCTGGTATGGTCCATGCCTGTTCGCTTGACCATCACCTGTTGGCCTCTGACTTCCTTCCTTATCTCATGCAATCGCTGACTTATTTCCCTCACATTATCTCACATCCTTCCTTTTAGTGATCCTACATCTCCCACTCCTGCTATGATTCCCTCGGGTAACTGCATTGCTCTCCTGGTCATTATTTCAAATGGGGTGAACTCAGTGGTCCTGCTTGGGTTGGCCCTAAGGGGCATTAGAATATTGGGCTGTTCCCTGTCCCTTGAATTGCTTTTGTGATTGATGTGTTTTTTTTGAAGTTCAGTTCATCCTTTCCACCATCCCCAAGCTCTGTGGCTTGTAGGGAATGTGGAATTACTGTTCATACTTAAATTTATACATTTCTATAATGACTCTTCCTGTGAAATGAGTTCCCTGATCTGAATCCATCTGGATAGGCCCCCTCCACTCCTTCCAGTCTACTGTCTCCTGCTGCTGTCCCACGTCGGACCTCAATTCCTTAAACTGTCTACACAACTCTACAGTGCACCTTCTTATCCTGTCTTTCAATGGCTCAGTATCTTCACTTCCAGTGACGATTCTGTCTGGGAGCTGCTTAACTCTATCTGTCACCATAGTGTTAATCCTATGGTCTTACTTTTTGTAGCTTGCAGGCACATTAATACAATCAGTAATACATCTATTTAGCCTTTCTCCAGCTTTCCCTTTACCTCTACTGTTGTTAAGTATTATTTCTCCTTACATTTCAATTCCTGAACTATATATTCCACAAAGGTTTACCTCTCAGTTTTTTTCCCCTGACCAAGATTATCCTAAGGTGCTCTTGATGTCAGTTTCCCTCTTGTCTTGATCGTTTATAATGTTTCCTTGCTCTTTAGGCCATTTTAACTATTCCATGTCAAGGAGGATCTCTGTCTCTAGATCGATGGCCAGGTTACCAAATTCACCGCCCTTAAAAAAGTTTGTACATTGTGTCCTCTTTCCCTAACTCTGTCAACAACCTGCCTCACACCATTTTACACATGCAGCAGATCCCATCTTATCTTATTAAAAACAAAGAAAACTGCGGATGCCAGAAATCCAAAACAAAAACAGAATGACCTGGAAAAGCTCAGCAGGTCTGGCAGCATCGGCGGAGAAGAAAAGAGTTGACGTTTCGAGTCCTCGTGACCCTTCGACAGTTCCAAAACAAAAACAGAATTACCTGGAAAAACTCAGCAGGTCTGGCAGCATCGGCGGAGAGGAGCAGAGTTAACGTTTCGAGTCCTCATGACTCTTCAACAGAACTAAGGAAAAATAGAAGAGAGGTGAAATATAAGCTGGTTTGGGGGGCGGGGGGGGGGGGGGGGGGGGGTGCTGGCGGGGTGGTGGTGGGACAGGTAGGGCTGGATACAGGGCCAGTGATAGGTGGAGATAACCAAAAGATGTCACAGACAAAAGGACAAAGAGCTGTTGAAGGTGGTGATATTATCTAAGGAATGTGATAATTAAGGGTAGAAAGCAGGACGAGCAGGGTACAAATAGCCCTAGTGGGGGTGGGGTGGGGGGAAGGTACAGATAGACCTAATGGGGGTGGGGTGGGGTGAAGGTACAGATAACCCTAGTGGGGGTGGGGTGGGGGGAAGGTACAGATAGACCTAGTGGGGGTGGGGTGGGGTGAATGTACAGATAGCCCTAGTGGGGGTGGGGTGGGGTGAAGGTACAGATAGACCTAGTGGGGGTGGGGTGGCGTGAAGGTACAGATAGCCCTAGTGGGGGTGGGGTGGGGTGAAGGTGCAGATAGACCTAGTGGGGGTGGGGTGGGGTGAAGGTACAGATAGCCCTAGTAGGGGAGGGCTGGGGTGGGGTGAAGGTACAGATAGACCTAGTGGGGGTGGGGTGGGGTGAAGGTACAGATAGCCCTAGTAGGGGAGGGGTGGGGTGGGGTGAAGGTACAGATAGACCTAGTGGGGGTGGGGTGGGGTGAAGGTACAGATAGCCCTAGTAGGGGAGGGGTGGGGTGGGGTGGGGTGAAGGTACAGATAGACCTAGTGGGAGTGGGGTGGGGTGAATGTACAGATAGCCCTAGTGGGGGTGGGGTGGGGTGAAGGTACAGATAGACCTAGTGGGGGTGGGGTGAAGGTACAGATAGACCTAGTGGGAGTGGGGTGTGAAGGTACAGATAGTCCTAGTGGGGGTGGGGTGGGGTGAAGATACAGATAGCCCTAGTGGGGGTGGGGTGGGGTGAAGGTACAGATAGACCTAGTTGGGGTGGGGTGGTGTGGGGTGAAGGTACAGATAGTCCTAGTGGGGGTGGGGTGGGGTGAAGATACAGATAGCCCTAGTGGGGGTGGGGTGGGGTGAAGGTACAGATAGCCCTAGTGGGGGTGGGGTGGGGTGAAGGTACAGATAGACCTAGTGGGGGTGGGGTGAAGGTACAGATAGCCCTAGTGGGGGTGGGGTGGGGTGAAGGTGCAGATAGACCTAGTGGGGGTGGGGTGGGGGGAAGGTACAGATAGCCCTAGTGGGGGTGGGGTGGGGTGAAGGTACAGATAGCCCTAGTGGGGGTTAGGGTGGGGTGAAGGTACAGATAGGACTAGTGGGGGTGGGGTTGGGGGAAGATACAGATAGACTTAGTGGGGGTGGGGTGGGGGGAAGATACAGATAGCCCTAGTGGGGGTGGGGTGGGGTGAAGGTACAGATAGCCCTAGTGGGGGTGGGGTGGGGTGAAGGTACAGATAGCCCTAGTGGGGGTGGGGTGGGGTGAAGGTACAGATAGCCCTAGTGGGGGTGGGGTGGGGTGAAGGTACAGATAGCCCTAGTGGGGGTGGGGTGCGGTGAAGGTACAGATAGCCCTAGAGGGGGTGGGGGCGGGGTGAAGGTACAGATAGACCTAGTGGGGATGGGGGCGGGGTGAAGGTACAGATAGCCCTAGTGGGGGTTGGGTGGGGTGAAGGCACAGATAGCCCTAGTGGGGGTGGGGTGAAGGTACAGATAGCCCTAGTGGGGGTTGGGTGGGGTGAAGGCACAGATAGCCCTAGTGGGGGTGCGGTGAAGGTACAGATAGACCTAGTGGGGGTGGGGTGGGGTGAAGGTACAGATAGCCCTAGTGGGGGTGCGGTGAAGGTACAGATAGACCTAGTGGGGGTGGGGTGCGGTGAAGGTACAGATAGCCCTAGTGGGGGTGCGGTGAAGGTACAGATAGACCTAGTGGGGGTGGGGTGGGGTGAAGATACAGATAGACCTAGTGGGTGTGGGGTGGGGTGAAGGTACAGATAGACCTAGTGGGGGTGGGGTGGGGTGAAGGTACAGATAGACCTAGTGGGGGTGGGGTGGGGTGAAGGTACAGATAGACCTAGTGGGGGTGGGGTGGGGTCAAGGTACAGATAGACCTAGTGGGGGTGGGGTGGGGTCAAGGTACAGATAGACCTAGTGGGGGTGGGGTGGGGTCAAGGTACAGATAGACCTAGTGGGGGTGGGGTGGGGTCAAGGTACAGATAGACCTAGTGGGGGTGGGGTGGGGTCAAGGTACAGATAGACCTAGTGGGGGTGGGGTGGGGTCAAGGTACAGATAGACCTAGTGGGGGTGGGGTGGGGTCAAGGTACAGATAGACCTAGTGGGGGTGGGGTGGGGTCAAGGTACAGATAGACCTAGTGGGGGTGGGGTGGGGTAAAGGTACAGATAGACCTAGTGGGGGTGGTGTGCAGGTACAGATAGCCCTAGTGGGGGTGGGGTGGGGGGGGGAAGGGATTGAAATAGTCTAAAAGCTGGGGATAAAACAATGGATGGAATTACATTTGAAAATAATGGAAATAGGTGGGAAAAGAAAAATCTACATGAATTATTGGGGAAAAAAAGGAGGGGATCAGAAAGGGGGTGGGGATGGGGGAGGGAGCTCACGACCTAAAGTTATTGAATTCAATATTCAGACCGGAAGGCTGTAAGGTGCCTAGTCGGAAGATGAGGTGTTGTTCCTCCAGTTTGCGTTGGGCTTCACTGGAACAATGCAGCAAGCCAAGGACAGACATGTGGGCAAGAGAGCAGGGTGGAGTGTTAAAATGGCAAGCGACAGGGAGGTTTGGGTCATTCTTGCGGACCGACCGCAGGTGTTCTGCAAAGCGGTCGCCCAGTTTACGTTTGGTCTCTCCAACGTAGAGGAGAGCACATTGGGAGCAGCCAAGTTGAGGGAAGTGCAAGTGCTTCACTGGAAAGGAGTGTTTGGGCCTTTGGACAATGAGGAGGTAAAGGGGCGGTTGCATGGCAAGGTGCCATGGGAGGGGGTTGAGGTGTTGGGGTGGTGGAGGAGTGGACCAGGGTGTCCCGGAGGGAATGATCCTTACGGAATGCTGACAGAGTGGGTGAAGGGAAGATGTGCTTGGTGGTGGCATCATGCTGGAGTTATTGGGAGTGGTGGAGGATGATCCTTTGAACTTGGAGGCTGGTGAGGTGATAAGTGAGGACATGGGGGACCCTATCGTGGTTCTGGGAGGGAGGGGAAGGGGTGAGGGCAGAGGTGTGGGAGATGTGTCAGACATGGATACTGTCATTGATGTACTGAGAAAGGAATTGTCAGCAGGAGTCCGAGTAGGACTCGAGCAAGGAATGTTGCACGTACCCCACAATAAGAGAGGCATAACTGGGCCCATGTGGGTACCCAGCGCCACACCTTTCATTTGGAGGAAGTGAGACAGTTTAAAGGAGAAATTGTTCAGTGAGAGAACAAGTTCAGCCAGGCAGAGGAGAGTGGTGGTGGGTGGGGATTGTTCAGGCCTCTGTTCATGGAAGAAGCAGAGAGACCTCAGACCATCCTGGTGGGGGATGTATGTAGAAACATAGAAAACAGCAGGAGGAACAGGCCATTCAATATGATCATGGCTGATCCTCTATTTCAATGCCATACTCCCCCACTCCCCCCATCCATTTAGAGTCCAGAAATCTATCTATTTCCTTCTTAAATATATTCAGTGGCCCGGCCTCCACAGCCTCTGGTAGAGAATTCCACAGGTTCACCACCCTCTGAGTGAAGAAGTCTCTCCTCATCTCAGCCCTAAACCTCAGCCTGCACCGTATCTGGAGATCCTGGTCCTGTGTTCTAGACACCCCCCCCCCGCCCCCAGCCAGCCAGAGGAAACATCACCCTTACATCCAGTCTGTCCAGCCCTGTCACAACTGTATACCTTTCAATGAGATCCCCTCTCATTCTTCTCAACTCCAGTGTATACTGCACACAGCACTCCAGGTGTGGTCTCACCAAGACCCTGTACAGCTGCAGTGAGACATCCTTGTTCCTGTACTTAAATCCTCTCACAATGAACGCCAACGTACTGTTTGCTTTCTTAACTGTCAGATCGAGGGAAACAGGGGATGGGGACTAAGTGGGTCACTCAGATAGAGGAGAACAGGGGGGTTGGACTGAGGGGGCAAATCAATGGAGGGGTACAGGGGGAGGGACTGAGGGGGTCATTCAGATAACGGGTGCAGAGGGATGGGACTGAGGGGGTCACTGTTATGAGACAGCAGTTGGTGAAGGCTGAATTGTTTAAATCCCTGAGGGAAACTTGAACAACTGTCATAACCTATATTTCAATTGGTATGTTTGAGATGCAAATCTGAATTCAGGAATAAAACCACTGAGCCTCTAGAGGTTTTTTTAATATAAATTAAATTAAACATTTATTAACTTATCACGAAATTAAGCACATACACATGTCTACAAATTACTACCAGATTAACTTTTAAACAAATCCCTAAATTAATCACTCCCAGGTACATCTTCACTAAGGTAACAATTACCCATAGACTTTAAACAGACATCAGGCAAAGCATATTTTATCTTACAAATTCAAAATTAGGTCCCTTGCAATTTGTTTCCTTTTCAGACAGTTGTAGGCTTACAGGCTGGTTACACATTAAATGCCTCTGACCTGCACACACAAGCTCCTCTCGGGTTATATCTAGCTTTCCCTTTGAATGTTAATTCTCATTCTATCAATAGGTCATTGAACTCCACCTCTTCTAACACTAAAATCCCTTTCATAGCACCAATTTTATTAGTAATATATTGTTTGATAAAAACAAAGAAAACTGCGGATGCTGGAAATCCAAAACAAAAACAGAATTACCTGGAAAAACTCAGCAGGTCTGGCAGCATCGGCAGAGAAGAAAAGAGTTGACATTTCGAGTCCTCATGACCCTTCAACAGAACTTGACAAGTTCTGTAGAAGGGTCATGAGGACTCGAAACGTCAACTCTTTTCTTCTCCGCTGATGCTGCCAGACCTGCTGAGTTTTTCCAGGTAATTCTGTTTTTGTGTTATATATTGTTTGATGTCTCCTAACTAGGTGTGAGATTTTACTCCCTTCATTTGAATGGTTTATTCAACAGATGCAAATGTACTCATTACCTTACTGTTGTCCTTACTGTTCACCCAATTAACATCTCAAAACTGCAACACAGCAAAGCACCCAGACTATCTGGCTTTAATCCAATAAAGCCACACACAGCGCTCACACATACACACACACATACACACACACACCCACAGACACTACTCCAAGTCCAATTTAAAAATAATTTCCAACAACATAATATATATTAATATCTTCCTATCAAAAAATGAACCATCATAATTTTAAAAGATGGCTTTGCTTTTTAATAACCCACCTCACACTGTCTCCTATGCTTCTACACTATTACATTACCAGATGCATGCATTAACATAACAATATATATATACACTAGTATCAACAGAAATCACTCCCACTCTGTGTCCAGGTTTTTCTTTAAATATTCAATTTGACTTCAAGCTTCAACCTGCTGATAACGAATCTGCGCAGAGTTTCTCTCCCAGCAACATGTATAATCTGTAGATTAAATGGTTGTAATAATTGACTCCACCTGTAAAGTCTTGCACTTCTGTCTCAACGTTTGTCCAAAATCTTTCCGCTGGTTGGAGTCATACCCAGCACAAAGGGAGACGGTTGTGGTTGTTGGAGGTCAGTCATCTCAGCTCCAGGACATCACTGCAGGAGTTCCTCAGGGTTAGTGTCCTCGGCCCAACCATCTCCCTGTACCCCTCTATCTGAGTGACCCCCTCAGTCCCATCTCCCTGTACCCGTCTATCTGAGTGACCCCCTCAGTCCCATCTCCCTGTACCCGTCTATCTGAGTGACCCCCTCAGTCCCATCTCCCTGTACCCGTCTATCTGAGTGACCCCCTCAGTCCCATCTCCCTGTACCCCTCTATCTGAGTGTCCCCCTCAGTCCCATCTCCCTGTACCGCTCTATCTGAGTGACCCCCCTCAGTCCCAACTCCCTCTACCCCTCTATCTGAGTGACCCCCTCAGTCCCATCTCCCTGTACCCCTCTATCTGAGTGACCCCCTCAGTCCCATCTCCCTGTACCCCTCTATCTGAGTGACCCCCTCAGTCCCATCTCTCTGTACCCCTCTATCTGAGTGACCCCCTCAGTCCCATCTCCCTGTACCGCTCTATCTGAGTGACCCCCTCAGTCCCATCTCCCTGTACCCCTCTATCTGAGTGACCCCCTCAGTCCCATCTCCCTGTACCCCTCTATCTGAGTGACCCCCTCAGTCCCATCTCCCTGTACCCCTCTATCTGAGTGACCCCCTCAGTCCCATCTCCCTGTACCCCTCTATCTGAGTGACCCCCTCAGTCCCATCTCCCTGTACGCCTCTATCTGAGTGACCCCCTCAGTCCCATCTCCCTATACCCCTCTATCTGAGTGACCCCTTTAGTCCCATCTCCCTGTACCCCTCTATCTGAGTGACCCCCTCAGTCCCATCTCCCTGTACCCCTCTATCTGAGTGACCCCCTCAGTCCCATCTCCCTGTACCCCTCTATCTGAGTGACCCCTTTAGTCCCAGCTCCCTGTACCCCTCTATGTGAGTGACCCCCTCAGTCCCATCTCCCTGTACCCCGCTATCTGAGTGACACCTTTAGTCCCATCTCCCTGTACCCCTCTATCTGAGTGACCCCCTCAGTCCCATCACCCTTTACCCTCTATCTGAGTGACCCCCTCAGTCCCATCTCCCTGTACCCCTCTATCTGAGTGACCCCCTCAGTCCCATCTCCCTGTACCCCTCTATCTGAGTGACCCCCTCAGTCCCATCTCCCTGTACCCCTCTATCTGAGTGACCCCCTCAGTCCCATCTCCTTGTACCCCTCTATCTGAGTGACCCCCTCAGTCCCATCTCCCTGTACCTCTCTATCTGAGTGACCCCCCTCAGTCCCATCTCCCTGTACCCCTCTATCTGGGTGACCCTCTCAGTCCCATCTCCCTGTACCCCTCTATCTGAGTGAAACCCTCAGTCCCATCTACCTGTACCCGTCTATCTGAGTGACCCCCTCAGTCCCATCTCCCTGTACCCCTCTATCAGAGTGACCCCATCAGTCCCATCTCCCTGTACCCCTCTATCTGAGTGACCCCCTCAGTCCAATCTCCCTGTACCCCTCTATCTGAGTGACCCCCTCAGTCCCATCACCCTGTACCCCTTGATCTGAGTGACCCCCTCAGTCCCATCTCCCTGTACCCCTCGATCTGAGTGACCCCCTCAGTCCCATCTCCCTGTACCCCTCTATCTGAGTGACCCCCTCAGTCCCTTCCCCCTGTACCCCTCTTTCTGAGTGATCCCCTCAGTCCCATCTCCCTGTACCCCTCTATCTGAGTGACCCCCTCGGTCCCATCTCCCTGTACCCCTCTATCTGAGTGACCCCCCTCAGTCCCATCTCCCTGTACCCCTCTATCTGAGTGACCCCCTCAGTCCCATCTCCCTGTACCCCTCTTTCTGATTGACCCCCTCAGTCCCATCTCCCTGTCCCCCTCTATCTGAGTGACCAAATCAGTCCCTTCTCCCTGTACTCCTCTATCTGAGTGACCCCCTCCATCCCATCTCCCTGTACCTCTCTATCTGAGTGACCCCCTCAGTCCCATCTCCCTGTACCCCTTTATCTCAGTGACCCCCTCAGTCCCATCTCCCTGTTCCCCTCTATCTGAGTGACCCCCTCTGTCCCTTCTCCCTGTACCCCTCTATCTGAGTGACCCCCTCAGTCCCATCTCCCTGTACCCCTCTATCTGAGTGACCCCCTCAGTCCCATCACCCTGTACCCGTCTATCTGAGTGACCCCCTCAGTCCCATCTCCCTGTACCCCTCTATCTGAGTGACCCCCTCAGTCCCATCTCTCTTTACCCCTCTATCTGAGTGACCCCCTCAGTCCCATCTCCCTGTACCCCTCTATGTGAGTGACCCCCTCAGTCCCATCTCCCTGTACCCCTCTATTTGAGTGACCCCCTCAGTCCCTTCTCCCTGTACCCCTCTTCCTGAGTGACCCCCTCAGTCCCATCTTCCTGTACCCCTCTATCTGAGTGACCCACTCAGTCCCATCTCCCTGTACCCCTCTTTCTGATTGACCCCCTCAGTCCCATCTCCCTGTCCCCCTCTATCTGAGTGACCAAATCAGTCCCTTCTCCCTGTACTCCTCTATCTGAGTGACCCCCTCCATCCCATCTCCCTGTACCTCTCTATCTGAGTGACCCCCTCAGTCCCATCTCCCTGTACCCCTTTATCTCAGTGACCCCCTCAGTCCCATCTCCCTGTTCCCCTCTATCTGAGTGACCCCCTCAGTCCCATCTCCCTGTACCCCTCTATCTGAGTGACCCCCTCAGTCCCATCTCCCTGTACCCCTCTATCTGAGTGACCCCCTCAGTCCCATCACCCTGTACCCGTCTATCTGAGTGACCCCCTCAGTCCCATCTCCCTGTACCCCTCTATCTGAGTGACCCCCTCAGTCCCATCTCTCTTTACCCCTCTATCTGAGTGACCCCCTCAGTCCCATCTCCCTGTACCCCTCTATCTGATTGACCCGCTCAGTCCCATCTCTCTGTACCCCTCTATCTGAGTGACCCTCCTCAGTCCCATCTCCCTGTACCCCTCTATCTGAGTGACCCCCTCGGTTCCATCTCCCTGTACCCCTCTATCTGAGTGACCCCCTCGGTCCCATCTCCCTGTACCCCTCTATCTGAGTTACCCCCTCAGTCCCATCTCCCTGTACCCCTCTATCTGAGTGACCCCCTTAGTCCCATCTCCCTGTACCCCTCTATCTGAGTGACCCCCTCAGTCTCATGTCACTGTACCCCTCTATCTGAGTGACCCCCTCAGTCCCATCTCCCTGTACCCCTCTATCTGAGTGACCCCCTCAATCCCATCTCCCTGTACCCCTCTATCTGAGTGACCCCCTCAGTCCCATCTCCCTGTACCCCTCTATCTGAGTGACCACCTCAGTCCCATCTCCCTGTACCCCTCTATCTGATTAACCCATCAGTCCCATATCCCTGTACCCCTCTATCTGAGTGACCCCCTCAGTCCCTTCTCCCTGTACCCCTCTATCTGAGTGACCTCCTCAGTCCCATCTCCCTGTACCCCTCTCTCTGAGTGACCCCCTCAGTCCCATCTCCCTGTACCCCTCGATCTGAGTGACCCCCTCAGTCCCATCTCCCTGTACCCCTCTATCTGAGTGACCCCTCAATCCCATCTCCCTGTACCCCTCTATCTGAGTGTCCCCCTCAATCCCATCTCCCTGTACCCCTCTATCTGAGTGTCCCCCTCAGTCCCTTCTCCCTGTACCCCTCTATCTGAGTGACCCCCTCAGTCCCATCTCCCTGTACCCCTCTATCTGAGTGACCCCCTCAGTCCCATCTTCCTGTACCCCTCTATCTGAGTGACCCCCTCAGTCCCATCTCCCTGTACCCCTCTATCTGAGTGGCCCTCTCAGTCTCTTCTCCCTGTACCCCTCTATCTGAGTGACCCCCTCAGTCCCATCTCCCTGTACCCCTCTATCTGAGTGACCCCCTCAGTCCCTTCTCCCTGTACCCCTCTATCTTAGTGACCCCCTCAGTCCCATCTCCCTGTACCCCTCTATCTGAGTGACCCCCTCAGTTCCATCTCTCTGTACCTCTCTATCTGAGTGACCCCCTCAGTCCCGATGCTCTGTTCCCCTCATCTTTTTTTTATTGATTCAGTCACAGGATGTGGTTTTCGCTGGCTGGGCCCAGCATTTATTGCCCATCCCTAATTACCCCTTGAGAAGTTGGCGGTGAGCTGCCTTCTTGAGCCGCTGCAGTCCATGTGTTGTAGGTACACCCACAGCGCTGTTAGGGATGGAGTTCCAGGATTTTGTCCCTGTGGTGTAGGTACACCCACAGTGCTGTTAAGGAGGGAGTTCCAGGATTTTGTCCCTGTGGTGTAGGTACACCCACGGCGCTGTTAGGGAGGGAGTTCCAGGATTTTGTCCATGTGTTGTAGGTACACCCACGGCGCTGTTAGGGAGGGAGTTCCAGGATTTTGTCCCTGTGGTGTAGGTACACCCACATTGCTGTTAGGGAGGGAGTTCCAGGATTTTGTCCCTGTGGTGTAGGTACACCCACAGTGCTGTTAGGGAGGGAGTTCCAGGATTTTGTCCCTGTGGTGTAGGTACACCCACAGCGCTGTTAGGGAGGGAGTTCCAGGATTTTGTCCGTGTGGTGTAGGTACACCCACAATGCTGTTAGGGTGGGAGTTCCAGGATTTTTTCCGTGTGGTGTAGGTACACCCACAGTGCTGTTAGGGAGGGAGTTCCAGGATTTTGTCCCTGTGGTGTAGGTACACCCACAGTGCTGTTAGGGAGGGAGTTCCAGGATTTTGTCGTGTGGTGTAGGTACACCCACAGCGCTGTTAGGGAGGGAGTTCCAGGATTTTGTCCGTGTGGTGTAGGTACCTACCCACCGTGCTGTTAGGGAGGGAGTTCCAGGATTTTGTCCCTGTGGTGTAGGTACACCCACAGTGCTGTTCGGGAGGGAGTTCCAGGATTTTGTCCGTGTGGTGTAGGTACACCCACAGCGCTGTTAGGGAGGGAGTTCCAGGATTTTGTCCCTGTGGTGTAGGTACACCCACAGTGCTGTTAGGGAGGGAGTTCCAGGATTTTGTCCGTGTGGTGTAGGTACACCCACAATGCTGTTAGGGTGGGAGTTCCAGGATTTTTTCCGTGTGGTGTAGGTACACCCACAGTGCTGTTAGGGAGGGAGTTCCAGGATTTGGACCCAGTGACAGTGAAGGAACGGTGATATATTTCCAAGTTAGGGTGATGAGTGACTTGGAGGGGAACTTCCAGGAGGTGGTGTTCCCATCTATCTGCTGCCCTTGTCCTTCTAGATGGTAGTGGTTGTGGGTTTGGAAGGTGCTGTCGAAGGAGCCTTGGTGAGTTGCTGCAGTGCATCTTATAGATGGTACACACACTGCTGCTACTGTGTGTTGGTGGTGGAGGGAGTGAATGTTTGTGGATGGGGTGCCAATCAAGCGGGGCTGCTTTGTCCTGGACGGTGTCGAGCTTCTTGAGTGTTGTGGGAGCTGCACTCACCCAGGCAAGTGGGGAGTATTCCATCACACTCCTGACTTGTGCCTTGTAGATGGTGGACAGGCTTTGGGGAGACAGGAGGTGGATTCCTCATCACACTATTCCTAGCCTCTGTCCTGCTCTTGTATTGCTTGCTGCTTATGCTGTTTGACACGCAAGTAGTCCTGTGTTACAGCTTCACCAGGTTGGCACCTCATTTTTAGGTGTGCCTGGTGCTGCTCCTGGCATGTCCTCCTGCACTCTTCACTGAACCAGGGCTGATCCCCTGTCTTGATGGTAATGGGAGAGTGGGGGATACGCCGGGCCATGAGGTTACAGATTGTGTTCGAGTACAATTCTGCTGCTGCTCTCGGAGTTACCCCCTCAGGCCCATCCCCCTGTACACATCCTGTAAAAGCTGTGGTAAATTTTCCGATAACCAGTTTGTTCACGCTCCGTACTCGCCATGTTGCTGACGTCTTCACTTCCGCCCGTTCTGCTTTCTGACACTGCCATTACATTTCACCCGAACAGCACAATGTCTAATTTCACCGTGAGGAAAATCGTCACTCTGCTCTGTCTCTCCCTCTCTGCTTTCCGTTTTGGTAAGTGATCCTTGTTCTAAAGCAGTGAGCAGTGGGAGCCCCTCATGAATGTTTGTATTGGGCGCGAAGACGCTTCAGCCCGGCTTCCCCAGGACCTGACTTTACTCGGCCGCACCCTGAACGATGACATTCTGGCCCTTATATCTGTTTCTTCCTCTCTCTGTCCCCGCAACCTCACTACATTTCTCTCACCCGTTTGTCTCGTTCTCTCGCTCGCTCTCTCAGTCTTTACACAACGCCTCATTCTCTACTTCTCCTTTACGAGAAATGTCCACGGCTCGACCACATCCTGCATTACAGCTGAATGTTTAAAACAACAGCCTCCATTACAGATAGATTTAATCATTCCTTGTTTTCAGTTGATGATCCACCACCACACCGTGATTTCCTTCAGATCGATTTGGTCAATTCCAAGCAAAAATTAACAATATCCAACAATGTCTGAACCCTTCGACAGTGCTCAGCGGTGAAAATGAAACGACTTTCTGACAGACAGAAAATACATACCCTGTGTTTATGCCCATGCTGTACCTGTCCTGGGAGTGTTTGATGGGGACAGTGTCGAGGGAGATTTACTCTGTATCTAACCCCGTGCTGTACCTGTCCTGGGAGTGTTTGATGGGGACAGTGTAGAGGGAGATTTACTCTGTATCTAACCCTGTGCTGTACCTGTCCTGGGAGTGTTTGATGGAGACAGTGTAGAAGGAGCTTTACTCTGTATCTAACCCCGTGCTGTACCTGTCCTGGGAGTGTTTGATGGGGACAGTGTAGAGGGAGATTTACTCTGTATCTAACCCCGTGCTGTACCTATCCTGGGACTGTTTGATGGGTACAGTGTATAGGGAGGTTTATTCTGTATCTAACCCCGTGCTGCACCTGTCCTGGGATTGTTTGATGGAGCCAGTGTAGAGGCAATTTACTCTGTACCTAACCCTGTGCTGTACCTGCCTTGGGAGTGTTTGATGGGGCAGTGTTGAGAGAGATTTACTCTTTATCGAAACCCGTGCTGTACTTGTCCTGGGAGTGTTTGATGGGAAAAGTGTAGAGGTAGATTTACTCTGTATCTAATCCTGTGCTGTACCTGTCCTGGGAGTGTTTAATGGGGATAGTGTAGAGGGAGCTTTACTCTATATCTAACCCCGTGCTGTACCTGTCCTGGGAGTGTTTGATGGCGTCAGTGTAGTTTGAGATTTACTGTGTATCTAACCCTGTGCTGTACCTATCCTGGGAGTGTTTGATGGGGACAGTGTAGAGGGAGATTTACTCTGTATCTAAACCCGTGCTGTACCTGTCCTGGGAGTGTTTGATGCGGACAGTGTAAAGGGAGATTTAATCTGTATCTAACCCCGTGCTGTACCTGTCCTGGGAGTGTTTGATGGGGACAGTGTCGAGGGAGATTTAATCTGTATCTAACCCCGTGCTGTACCTGTCCTGGGAGTGTTTGATGGGGACAGTGTAGAGGGAGATTTACTCTGTATCTAACCCCGTGCTGTACCTGTCCTGGGAGTGTTTGATGGGGACAGTGTAGAGGGAGATTTACTCTGTATCTAACCCCGTGCTGTACCTGTCCTGCGAGTGTTTGATGGTGACAGTGTAGAGGGAGATTTACTCTGTGTCTAACCCCGTGCTGTACCTGTCCTGGGAGTGTTTGAAGGGAACTGTGTAGAGGGAGCTTTACTCTGTATCTAACACCGTGCTGTACCTGTCCTGGGAGTGTTTGATGGGGACAGTCTAGAGGGAGATTTACTCTGTATCTAACGCCTTACTGTACCTATCCTGGTCATGTTTGATGTGGATGGTGTAGAGGGAGATTTACTCTGTATCTAAGCTCGTGCTGTACCTGTCCTGGGAGTGTTTGATGGGTACAGTGTAGAAGGAGCTTTACTCTGTATCTAACCCCGTGCTGTACCTGTCCTGGGAGTGTTTGATGGGGACAGTCTAGAGGGAGATTTACTCTGTATCTAACCCCGTGCTGTACCTGTCCTGGGAGTGTTTGATGGGGACAGTGTAGAGGGAGATTTACTCTGTATCTAACCCCGTGCTGTACCTGTCCTGGGAGTGTTTGATGGGGACAGTGTAGAGGGAGATTTACTCTGTATCTAACCCTGTGCTGTACCTGTCCTGGGAGTGTTTGATGGGGACGGTGTAGAGGGAGATTTTCTCTGTATCTGACCCCGTGCTGTACCTGTCCTGGGAGTGTTTGATGGGGACAGTGTAGAGGGAGATTTACTCTGTATCTAACCCCGTGCTGTACCTGTCCTGGGAGTGTTTTGATGGGGACAGTGTAGAGGGAGATTTACTCTGTATCTAACCCCGTGCTGTACCTGTCCTGGGAGTGTTTGATGGGGACAGTGTAGAGGGAGATTTACTCTGTATCTAACCCCGTGCTGTACCTGTCCTGGGAGTGTTTGATGCGGAGGATGTAGAGGGACCTTTACTCTGTATCTAACCCCATGCTGTACCTGTCCTGGGAGTGTTTGATGGGGCCAGTGTAGAGGGAGATGTACTCTGTATCTAACCCCGTGCTGTACCTGTCCTGGGAATGTTTGATGGGCACTCTGTAGAGGAAG
Organism: Isurus oxyrinchus; assembly: GCA_026770705.1. NCBI lineage: Eukaryota > Metazoa > Chordata > Chondrichthyes > Lamniformes > Lamnidae > Isurus > Isurus oxyrinchus. The sequence goes on along the minus strand of JANJGN010001410.1, from coordinate 127,008 downwards.
ATTTACCCGGTTCCTTACCCTGTGTTGCACGTGGCCTGGGAGTGTTTGATGTGAACAGTGTAGAGGTAGATTTACTCGTATCTAACCCCGTGCTGTAATGTCCTGGGAGTGTTTGATGGGAACAGTTTAGCTCAGCTTTACAGTATATGTAACCCCCTGCTGTACCTGTCCTGGGAGTGTTTGATGAGGACAATGTAGAGGGAGATTTACTCTGTATCTAACCCCGTGCTGTTCCTGTCCTGGGAGTGTTTTGATGGGGACAGTGTAGAGGGAGATTTACTCTGTATCTAACCCCGTGCTGTACCTGTCCTGGGAGTGTTTGATGGGGACAGTGTAGAGGGAGATTTACTCTGTATCTAACCCCGGGCTGTCCCTGTCTTGGGAGTGTTTAATGGGGACAGTGTAGAGGGAGATTTACTCTGTATCTAACCCCGTGCTGTACCTGTCGTGGGAGTGTTTGATGGGGATCGTGTAGAGGGAGATTTACTCTGTATCTAACCCCGTGCTGTCCCTGTCCTGGGAGTGTTTAATGGGGACAGTGTAGAGGGAGATTTACTCTGTATCTAACCCCGTGCTGTACCTCTCCTGGGAGTGTCTTGTGAGCCTTACTCTGTATCTAGTGCTTAGTTGCCCTTGAGAAGGTGATGTTGAGCTGCCTTCATGAACCATGTGATGTAGGTACACCCACAGCGCTGTTAGGGAGGGAGTTCCAGGATTTTGTCCATGTGTTGTAGGTACACCCACAGTGCTGTTAGGGAGGGAGTTCCAGGATTTTGTCCGTGTGGTGTAGGTACACCCACAGTGCTGTTAGGGAGGGAGTTCCAGGATTTTGACCCAACGACAGTGAAGGAATGGCCGATATATTTCCAAGTCAGGATGGTGAGTGACTTGGAGGGGAACTTCCAGGTGGTGGTGTTCCCCATCTCTCTGCTGCCCTTGTCCTTCTAGATGGTAGTGGTCGTGGGTTTGGAAGGTGCTGTCGAAGGAGCCTTGGTGAATTCCTGCAGTGCATCTTGTAGATGGTACACACACTGCTGCTACTGTGTGTCGGTGGTGGAGGGTGTGAATGTCTGTGGATGGGGTGCCAATCAAGCGGGGCTGCTTTGTCCTGGACGGTGTCGAGCTTCTCGAGTGTTGTGGGAGCTGCACTCACCCAGGCAAGTGGGGAGTATTCCATCACACTCCTGACTTGTGCCTTGTAGATGGTGGACAGGCTTTGGAGAGTCAGGAGGTGAGTTACTCTCCGCAGGATTCCCAGCCTGTGACCTGCTCTTGTAGCCACAGTATTTATATGGCTGGTCCCAGTTCAGTTTCTGGTCAATGGTAACCCCTAGGATGTTGATAGTGAGGGATTCAGTGATGGTAATGCATCTGGACATCAAGGGGCGACAGTTAGACTCTGTCCTGTTGGAGATGGTCATTACCTGACATTTGTGTGTTGCTAATGTTACTTGCCACTTGTCAGCCCAAGCCTGGATATTGTCCAGGTCTTGCTACATTTGGACATGGACTGCTTCAGTATCTGAGGAGTGGTGAATGGTGCTGAACATTGTGCAACCATCAGCGAACATCCCCACTTCTGACCTTATGATGGAAGGAAGGTCAGTGATGAAGCAGCTGGAGATGGTTGGGCCGAGGACACTACCCTGAGGAACTCCTGCAGTGATGTCCTGGAGCTGAGATGACTGACCTCCAACAACCACAACCATCTTCCTTTGTGCTGGGTATGACTCCGACCAGCGGAGAGTTTTCCCCCTGATTCCCATTGACCCCAGTTTTGCTAGGGTTCCTTGATGCCACACTCTGTCAAATGCTGTCTTGATGTCAAGGGCAGTCATTCTCACCTCACCTCGGGAGTTCTGCTCTTTTGTCCATGTTTTCTGTAATGAGGTCAGGAGCTGAGTGGCCCTGGCGGAACCCAAACTGGGCATCAGTGAGCAGGTTATTGCTAAGCAAGTGCTGCTTGATAGCTCTGTTGTTACCCCTTCCATGACTTTACTGATGATGGAGAGTAGACTGATGGGGCGGTAACTGGCCGGGATGGATTTGTCCTGCTTTTTGTGTACAGGACATACCTGGGCAATTTCCCACATAGCCGGGTAGATGCCAGTGTTGTAGCTGTACTGGAACAGCTTGGCTAGGGGCACGGCAAGTTCTGGAGCACAAGTCTTCAGTACTATTGCTGGAATATTGTCAGGGCCCATAGCCTTTGCAGTGTCCAGTGCCTTCAGCTGTTTCTTGGAGTGAATTCACATGGAGTGAATCGAATTGGCTGAGAACTGGCATCTGTGATGCTGGGAACCTCCAGAGGAGTCCGAGATGGATCATCCACTCAGCACTTCTGGCTGAAGATTGTAGCAAATGCTTCAGCCTTATCTTTTGCACTGATGTGCTGGGCTCCTCCATCATTGAGGATGGGGATATTTGAGGAGCCTCCTCCTCCAGTGAGTTGTTTAATTGTCTTCCACCATTCTCGAGACGATGTTGGAGGCTTACAGAGCTTAGATCTGATCCATTGGTTGTGGGATCACTTGAGGTTTCCTTGCCCATGTTTGACCTGATGCCGTGAGACGTCATGGGGTGCGGAGTCGATGTTGAGGACTCCCAGGACAACTCCCTCCTGACTGTATCCCACTGTGTCACCACCTCTGCTGGGCCTGTCCTGCTGGTGGGACAGGACATACCCAGGGACGGTGATGCTGGTGTCTGGGACATTATCTGTAAGGTATGATTCCGTGACAAAAACAGAATTACCTGGAAAAACTCAGCAGGTCTGGCAGCATCGGCGGAGAAGAAAAGAGTTGACGTTTCGAGTCCTCAGTTCTGTTGAAGGGTCATGAGGACTCGAAACGTCAACTCTTTTCTTCTCCGCCGATGCTGCCAGACCTGCTGAGTTTTTCCAGGTAATTCTGTTTTTGTTTTTGATTTCCAGCATCCGCAGTTTTGTTTTGTCTTTATGATTCCGTGAGGATGACTATGTCAGGCTGTTGCTCTTTGTGTTCACTGCGTAAATTGTAGAACATGCTGCTTTCCAAATTTGAGTGTAGGATTCATCAGTGTGTGGAACATTTTACTCTGTATCTAATCCTGTGCTGTACCTGCTCTGGGCCAAGTGCTGGTCAATGGGGTTAGGTAGGTAGGTCAGGTGTTTCTCACGTGTCGGTGCAGACTTGATGGACCGAAGGGTCTCTTCTACACTGTGATTCCGTGAGTGTTTGATGGAGACAGTCTAGAGGGAGATTTACTCTGTATCTAACCCCGTGCTGTACCTGTCCTGGGAGTGTTTGATGGGGACAGTGTAGAGGGAGATTTACTCTGTATGTTACCCCGTGCTGTACCTGTCCTGGGAGTGTTTGATGGGGACAGTGTAGAGGGAGATTTACTCTGTATCTAACCCCGTGCTGTACCTGTCCTGGGAGTGTTTGATGGAGACAGTCTAGAGGGAGATTTACTCTGTATCTCACCCCGTGCTGTACCTGTCCTGGGAGTGTTTGATGTGGACAGTGTAGAGAGAGATTTACTCTGTATCTAACCCCGTGCTGTACCTGTCCTGGGAGTGTTTGATGGGGACAGTGTAGAGGGAGATTTACTCTGTATCTAACCCCGTGCTGTATCTGTCCTGGGAGTGTTTGATGGGGACAGTGTAGAGGGAGATTTATTCTGTATCTAACCCCGTGCTGTACCTGTCCTGGGAGTGTTTGATGGGGACAGTGTAGAGGGAGCTTTACTCTGTATCTAACCCCGTGCTGTACCTGTCCTGGGAGTGTTTGATGGGGACAGTGTACAGTGAGATTTACTCTGTATCTAACCCCGTGCTGTACCTGTCCTGGGAGTGCTGATGGGGACAGTGTAGAGGGAGATTTACTCTGTATCTAACCCCGTGCTGTACCTGTCCTGCGAGTGTTTGATGGGGACAGTGTAGAAGGAGCCTTACTCTGTATCTAACCCCGTGCTGTACCTGCCCTGGGAGTGTTTGATGGGGACAGTGTAGAGGGAGATTTACTCTGTATTTAACCCCGTGCTGTACCTGTCCTCGGAGTGTTTGATGGGGACAGTGTAGAAGGAGCCTTACTCTGTATCTAACCCCGTGCTGTACCTGCCCTGGGAGTGTTTGATGGGGATGGTTGTTGATCCATGTTTTCCAGTCACTGTGAGTCATGCTGTAGGTGTAATTCTTCCTTCAGTCACTGAGCTGTCTTGCTGCACACACACTGACTGTCTCCTCTTGTTCCCTCAGTTCAGAGTCAGGCTGCCCGACTCCCAGTGAATGGGTCCCTGGGTCAGTCAGTCTCCCTGTCCCTGGGGATCTCACATGGATCGAAGGTTTACGAGGTTGAATGGATGAGAATTTTACCTAAACGCAGAATAGCGAGATGGACAAACGGGTCTATTAAATATTTTCATAATGAGGAGTTCAAGGAACGGATTAAACTTCATCCAGAGGATTTCAGTCTGCAAATCAGTGATTTACAGAGAGAGGACGCTGGGGTCTATGAGGTTTCTGTTACTCTAGATTCAGGAGATGTATCTTCACGGACGGTACAACTGGACGTGTACGGTGAGTGAGATTCTATCTGACACACCTGCCTTTCACCTCTCGCTGAAACTTATCACATTCCTGTTTGGGGATAGATACTTCCCGATTTCTTAAATTGCTGCTGTACAGGATTTCCTGTTCAGGTAGAGGGGGTGCGGCTGTCTCAGGCTGGGGACAATTCCCGAATGTTGGACTGTCAGAAATATTAGTGACGAGTTCACCCACCCCCACAAACCTGTTCCATCAGTCAAAAACATCATGGCTGCTCTCTGCCCTTGGATCCACATTGCCCCTGGATCCCCCTCTCTCTAGATTCTCTCAGTGTCTGTAAATCTATCCATCTCAGCCTTGAATCTACTCAAAGACTGAGCATCCACTGCTCTCTGGGGTAGACAACTCCAAAGATTCACAGCCCTCTGAGTGAAGACATTTCCCCTCATCTCAGTCCAAAATGTCCGACCCCTCCCTATCCTGAGACTCGGACCCTGTGTTCTCGGCTCTCCATTCAGAGGGGAACAGCCTCTCAGCAGCAGGATTCTATACCACCACAGTCTGTAACCTCATGGCCCGGCTTCAGATCCTTATAGACAGCACGGAGAGGCTGAGAGGCTGAAGGATTTACACACTAGTTAGATCTTAGGCTGCCTTCCTTTACACACAGCCTTCTCTCCTTTGTACATATTTTCCCCTTTGACTTCAAATTCCCATTGTTTCTCTTTGTCTTCGGACTTCACCTCTCTGCTTATAAAAATTTATAGAACCAATTTTCCCAGTAATCTTTGAGAAAATGTAATCTCAATGTTTCTTAACTTCTGCTGGTTGACTCACTCTTTTGAATTCAAGCCAGTCTGGTCTATTTAAAAATGCAAAGATCCATTTACACCTTACATTCTAAACTTCCCCCATCTTTAACTACTTAACATTTCAAACCGAGCTTATCTTCAAATACTTCAAAGCACCCAGACCAGCTGTTTTTAATTCAATTAATACACATGCACACGCATGCACACATGCAATGCACACACGCAGTGCACACATGCAGTGCACACACGCAGTGCACACACGCAGTGCACACACGCAATGCACACACGCACGCACACAAACACACACAAACACACATGCACACACACAAACACACACAAACACACACGCACATACACACAGACACGCACACGCACACGCACAGATGCACACAGACAGACACATATACACACTTATTTTACAATACTTTTCAAAAACATTGTGGTCATTACTATCTCTCCCTGACAGGAGGGTGCAGGAAGACATGCCACCTCATTTTTAGGTATGCCTGGTGCTGCTCCTGGCATGTCCTCCTGCACTCTTCACTGAACCAGGGCTGATCCCCTGTCTTGATGGTAATGGTAGAGTGGGGGATACGCCGGGCCATGAGGTTACAGATTGTGTTCGAGTACAATTCTGCTGCTGCTGATGGCCCACAGCACCTCATGGATGCCCAGTCTGGAGTTACCTGATCTGTGTGAAATCTATCCCGTTTAGCACTGTGGCAGTGTCACACAACACGATGGAGGGTATCTCAGTGTGAAGGTGGGACTTTGTCTCCACAATGACTGTGCAGTGGTCACTCCTACTGATACTGTCATGGACAGATGTATCTGTGACAGGCAGCTTGGTGAAGATGGGCTCAGGTATGATCTTCCCTCTTGTTGGTTCCCTCACCACCTCCCACACACCCAGTCTAGCAGCTATGTCCTTTAGGACTCGGCCAGCTGGGTCAGTAGTGGAGCTACTGAGCCTCTCTCAGTGCTGGACATTGAAGTCCCCCCACCCAGAGTACATTCTGCACCCTCGCCACCCTCAGTGCTCCCTCCAAGTGATGTTCAACATGGAGGAGGCACTGATTCACCAGCTGAGGGAGGGTGGGACGTGGTCATCAGCAGGACGTTTCCTTGCCCCATGTTTGACCTGATGCCGTGAGACGTCATGGGGTGCGGAGTCGATGTTGAGGACTCCCAGGACAACTCCCTCCTGACTGTATCCCACTGTGTCACCACCTCTGCTGGGCCTGTCCTGCTGGTGGGACAGGACATACCCAGGGACGGTGATGCTGGTGTCTGGGACATTATCTGTAAGGTATGATTCCGTGAGGATGACTGTGTCAGGCTGTTGCTTGACTAGTCTGGGAGACAGCTCTCCCAATTTCAGCACTAGCCCCCAGATGTTAGTAAGGAGGACTTTGCAGGGTTGACAGGGCTGAGTTTGCCGTTGTGGTTTCTGGTGTCTGGGTCGATGCTGGGTGTAGAGGTTTGTTAGATCTGAGCACCTTGCTAGGCCAATTCAGAGTCGGCCACATTGTCTGGAGTCACAAGTAGTATGGACCAGGTAAGGACGACAGATTTACTTCCCTAGAGGACATTAGTGAACCAGGTGGGGTTTTTACAACAATTCACAATGGTTCCATGGTCAAAATTAGACTTTTAATTCTAGATTTTTATTGAATTCAAATTCCACCATTTGGGTCTCTGGATCCCCTAAATAATGGAATGGACAGTCTGAATGTAAAATGATCAAAAGTGCTATTAAAACATTTAAATGGAGCTGACGCTGAACAAAGCATTTATCACACAGTTTCCCAGCCTATGGGAAGCAGTGTAAGACTGTGATCAACCAAATCACTTCTCTAAGACGTGTAAACTGAAGGAACGGCACACGATTGGCACAGACACTGAAGCGAACTTTTCGTTGTTGCAGTAAGAACAAATTCCAAAGGAGACGATGGAAGTTTGATTTAAAAATTGCCAACATGATGGTGAGTTCCCAGCGTGACCCAAGCAAACGTCAATCCCATAAACCTGTATCGTAAGATAAGCAAAGAAAAACAGCTCACTGAAACAGCAGTGACACTGTCTCCTTATACAGGTGAAAACACTACAGCAGAAGGCAAAAAACAAAAAAACTGCAGATCCCGGAAATCCAAAACAAAAACAGAATTACCTGGAAAAACTCAGCAGGTCTGGCAGCATCGGCGGAGAAGAAAAGAGTTGACGTTTCGAGTCCTCATGACCCTTCGACAGAACTGGGTGAATCCAAGGAGAGGGGTGAAATATAAGCTGGTTTAAGGTGGGGGGTGGGGGGGGGGCAGGGGTTGGTTGGGCGGAGAGAAGTGGAGGGGGTGGTGTGGTTGTAGAGACAAGCAAGCAGTGATAGGAGCAGATAATCAAAAGATGTCAGTGACAATGGTACAAAAGAACACATAGGTGTTAAAGTTAAAGTTGGTGATATTATCTAAACGAATGTGCTAATTAAGAATGGATGGTAGGGCACTCAAGGTACAGCTCTAGTGGGGGTGGGGGGAGCATAAAAGATTTTAAAATATTTAAAAATAATGGAAATAGGTGGGAAAAGAAAAATCTATATAATTTATAGGGAAAAAACAAAAGGAAGGGGGAAACAGAAAGGGAGTGGGGATGGGGGAGGGAGCTCACGACCTAAAGTTGTTGAATTCAATATTGAGTCCAGAAGGCTGTAAAGTGCCTAGTCGGAAGATGAGGTGTTGTTCCTCCAGTTTGCGTTGGGCTTCACTGGAACAATGCAGCAAGCCAAGGACAGACATGTGGGCAAGAGAGCAGGGTGGAGTGTTAAAATGGCAAGCGACAGGGAGGTTTGGGTCATTCTTGCGGACAGACCGCAGGTGTTCTGCAAAGCGGTCGCCCAGTTTACGTTTGGTCTCTCCAATGTAGAGGAGACCACATTGGGAGCAGCGAATACAGTAGACTAAGTTGGGGGAAATGCAACTGAAATGCTGCTTCACTTGAAAGGAGTGTTTGGGCCCTTGGACGGTGAGGAGAGAGGAAGTGAAGGGGCAGGTGTTACACCTTTTGCGTGGGCATGGGGTGGTGCCATAGGAGGGGGTTGAGGAGTAGGGGGTGATGGAGGAGTGGACCAGGGTGTCCCGGAGGAAGCGATCCCTACGGAATGCTGAAAGGGGGGTGAAGGGAAGATGTGTTTGGTGGTGGCATCATGCTGGAGTTGGCGGAAATGGCGGAGGATGATCCTTTGAATGCGGAGGCTGGTGGGGTGATAAGTGAGGACAAGGGGGACCCTATCATGTTTCTGGGAGGGAGGAGAAGGCGTGAGGGCGGATGTGCGGGAGATGGGCCGGACACGGTTGATGGCCCTGTCAACGACTGTCGGTGGAAAACCTTGGTTAAGGAAGAAGGAGGACATGTCAGAGGAACCGTTTTTGAAGGTAGCATCATCAGAACAGATACAACGGAGGCGAAGGAACTGAGAGAATGGGATAGAGTCCTTACAGGAAGCGGGGTGTGAGGAGCTGTAGTCGAGGTAGCTGTGGGAGTCGGTGGGTTTGTAATGGATATTGGTGGACAGTCTATCACCAGAGATTGAGACAGAGAGGTCAAGGAAGGGAAGGGAAGTGTCAGAGATGGACCACATGAAAATGATGGAGGGGTGGAGATTGGAAGCAAAATTAATAAATTTTTCCAAGTCCTGAAGAAGCAGTCCTCCTCCGGCCCCCTTCCACAACTTTTTCTCCGTTACATCGATGATTACTTCGGTGCCGCTTCATGCTCTCGTCGGGACTTGGAAAAATTTATTAATTTTGCTTCCAATCTCCATCCCTCCATCATTTTCATGTGGTCCATCTCTGACACTTCCCTTCCCTTCCTTGACCTCTCTGTCTCAATCTCTGGTGATAGACTGTCCACCAATATCCATTACAAGCCCAGCGACTGCCACAGCTACCTCGACTACAGCTCCTCACACCCCGCTTCCTGTAAGGACTCCATCCCATTCTCCCAGTTCCTTAGCCTTCGTCGCATCTGTTCTGATGATGCTACCTTCAAAAACAGTTCCTCTGACATGTCCTCCTTCTTCCTTAACCGAGGTTTTCCACCCACGGTCGTTGACAGGGCCATCAACCATGTCCGGCCCATCTCCTGCGCATCCGCCCTCACGCCTTCTCCTCCCTCCCAGAAACATGATAGGGTCCCCCTTGTCCTCACTTATCACCCCACCAGCCTCCGCATTCAAAGGATCATCCTCCGCCATTTCCGCCAACTCCAGCATGATGCCACCACCAAACACATCTTCCCTTCACCCCCCCCCGGTGGCATTCCGTAGGGATCATTCCCTCCGGGACACCCTGGTCCACTCCTCCATCACCTCCTACTCCTCAACCCCCTCCTATGGCACCTTCTCATGCAATCGCAAAAGATGCAACACCTGCCCCTTCACTTCCTCTCTCCTCACCGTCCAAGGGCCCAAACACTTCTTTCAAGTGAAGCAGCATTTCACTTGCATTTCCCCCAACTTAGTCTACTGCATTCGTTGCTCCCAATGTGGTCTCCTCTACATTGGAGAGACCAAACGTAAACTGGGTGACCGCTTTGCAGAACACCTGCGGTCTGTCCGCAAGAATGACCCAAACCTCCCTGTCGCTTGCCATTTCAACACTCCACCCTGCTCTCTTGCCCACATGTCTGTCCTTGGCTTGCTGCATTGTTCCAGTGAAGCCCAACGCAAACTGGAGGAACAACACCTCATCTTCCGACTAGGCACCTTACAGCCTTCCGGTCTGAATATTGAATTCAACAACTTTAGATCATGAACTCTCTCCTCCATCCCCACCCCATTTCTGTTTTTTCCCCCTTCCTTTTGTTTTTTTCCAATAAATTATAAAGATTTTCCTTTTCCCACCTATTTCCATTATATAAAAACAAACACCCCCACTAGAGCTATATCTTGAGTGCCCTACCATCCATTCTTAATTAGCACATTCGTTTAGATAATATCACCAACTTGAACTCCTCTGTGTTCTTTTGTTCTGTTGTTAGTGACATCTTTTGATGATCTGCTTCTATCACTGCTTGTTTGTCAACACAACCACCTCTCTCTCTCTCTCTATCTCTCCGCCCCCCCACACACACACCTTAAACCAGCTTATATTTCAACTCTTTCTTGGACTCGAACTCAAGTTCTGTCGAAGGGTCACGAGGACTCGAAACGTCAACTCTTTTCTTCTCCGCCGATGCTGCCAGACCTGCTGAGTTTTTCCAGGTCATTCCGTTTTTGTTACAGCAGAGGTCAAGTACAGACAGAAAATGCAGCAAATACAACAGGCTCCAGCACTCCCATCCATAGTGGTGAAAACTGATGTCAAATCCATTCTCGGAGACAAAGCTTGTGAAAATCTGAAGCTAATCAGGGGAATAATGACTGTCACCACTGATCACATCCTGAGCCAGTGTAAAGATGTGTTCCAGGGTATCGGCTGCCTAAAAGGAGAACACACCATCAAGATTGACAAAACTGTGACAGCCAAAATACACCCCCCCACCCCCCCCACCGGAAAATAGCAGTAACGCTGAGAGAGGGACTGAAAGCAGAGTTGGACAGAATGGAGAATCTTCACATCAGCAAGAAAATTGAAGAATGGACAAAGTGGGTTAATCCCTTTGTAATTGTCGGAAAATCAGATGGGAACCTGCGAGTCTGTCTGGCTCCCAGAGACCGAAAGCAGGCAGTACAAAGAGAGCATTACCAGCTGCCCAGAGTGGAATCGATGACGTGTCAGCTCGCTGATGTTAAACACTATTCAGTCTTGGATGTGAATTCAGGATTCTGGCAGGTCACACTGGATGAACACAGCTTCTATCTCTGTAGCTTCAACACACTGTACAGGCGACACAGGTTATTATGCTTACCTTTTGGTCTTAATTCAGCTCCGGAGGTGTTCCACAGAACAGTGAAGCAGCTGTTTGATGGGTTCGAGGGTGTGGAAACCTATATCAACAATGTGCTGGTCAGGGGAGTCTCACAATAAGAACACCACCCCAGACTGAGGCAGGTGCTGGCCAGACTGAGAGAAAGGAACCTCAAGTTGAAGAAAGAACAGAGCAAAATAGGTCTCCATGAATTGAAGTACTTGGGACAAGTGCTAACAAGTGAGGGACTGAAGCCGGACCTGAGTAAAATGGAACAATTGTGGACATGCCCCCACCACCAGAATGTAAGAAAGACTTGGAAAGGTTTTTGGGAATGGTGACCGATCTTGGGAAATTCATTCTGAACATGTCAGACCTGTCAGCACCTCTCAGAGAACTTGTATAAAATGCTGTGGAATGGCACTGGGAACAATGTCACCAGGATAGCTTAGAGCAGTCTGAAGTGAACACTGACCCAGGCGCCAGTGTTACAGTTTTACTGCCTCACTCAGCTGGTCAAGGTCTCAGTGGACACTTCAAAGTCTGGCCTGGGAGCTGTCCTCTTGCAAAATGAGGCACCAGTGACAAATGCTTCACAGGCAATGATTGAGACACAGCAGCAGCAAGTACCAAATAGAGAAAGGAATGCTAGCAATTATGTTTGGCCTAGAAGCCTTCCACCAGTTTGTCTGTGGCAGAGACATGGAGCTAGAGTCTGATCATAAGCCTTTGGAAGCTACACTTAAAAAGCCCTTGAACTGTGCACCACCAAGAATCCAGAGATGACTCATGTGTCTGCAGAGGTACCAGGTCAGAGTTAAATACAAACCAGGCAAGGAGATGTAAATCACAGACACTCAGTCACGTGCAGACCTACCTGTCATGGAGGAAGAGGATAAAGAAAGGGAAGCACAGGTTCACTTGCTGACAAAGAACTTCCCTGTGGCTGTGACCAAACTGGATAAGATCAGGGAAGTGACCAAGAACGAGGCCATCCTGAGAATACAGCAGCAGATTGTGTAAACTGCCTGGTGCACACACCGGAGCGGAGCCCCTCCTGCTGTACAAGAGAACTGGAACCTTCGTCAGGAAGGTCATGTAGCAGAAGGAATACTTTTCCAGGGAGGAAAGTTCATAATGCTTGCAACACTGAGGAAAGAAATGCTGCAGCACAGACATGAAAGTCACCTCAGCACAGAAACAAGCAGGAGGAGAGCTCGAGATGTAATGTATGGGCCTGAAATGGGAGCAGAAATCGGGGAAATGGGGAATGTGTGTGCCGTGTGCCAAAAGTACAGTAAGTCACAACAAAAAGGACCACTTCAACCACACAGTGTTCCTGGCAGGAAACTGGAGTGGACTTGTCCACATTTGACAGCAGTGAGCACCTGGTGCCACTCGATTATTACTCAACATTTTTTTGAGTCTGTGCTCCTGTAAGAGCATCACTGTAATAAATCATTTAAAATCTGTTTCTTCTCTCCACAGCATACCTGAAGTGCTCACCTCAGATAACTGTCCACAATTCTCAGCCACTCAGTTTTGCAAATTTGGCCGGGACTGGGAGTTTTGCCACATTATGTCAAATCCCAAATATCCACCGCCCAACAGAATGGTGGAGCGTAACATGCAGACCTTAAATCACCTGCTGAAGATGGTAAAGGTGGATGGAAGAGACCCCAACCTGGAGTTCAGGGATAATCCATTCGAGAGCATTGGATCATCTCCAGCACAGCTCCTGATGGAGAGAAGACTAATAACTCAGATTCTGACTGGGCCCCAACTGTTATTTCCACAGCCAGTGAGCTAGAGTGTGCAGGACCCGCTCAGACTGAGACAGCAGAAGCAGAAACAGCACCATGATCGAGGTGCCTGACCTCTGCCTGACCTGAACATGGGACAGACAGTGAGGATTTAACATGAAGGGATCTGGAATCCTGCTGGAGACACAGGAATCACAGGGTCTTACATAGTGCAGACCCCAAACAGACAACAGTACAGGAGAAACCGGGAATTCTTACGGAAAACAAATAAAACACAACCCTGCTCTGAACCAGAAAGTGTAACTGAAGATCAAAATCCAGAATGCAGCAGTGAAACAACAGATAAGCAGACACAGCCTGAGAGACCTGAAAACTATCCAAGGGGTGTTAGAGACACAGAGCGGGAGTAGGCCCCTTGTCCTGCAAAACCACCCCTGTCACCATTCAGAACATCCAGAGGGAGATCTGTCAGCAAAACTAGAAAGGTACAGAGATGAGTAAAATGCAAATAGACTGATCGAAACAGAGTGAGAAACAATAGATAAGAGACTTTGTGTCTTTCCGCTGTATAAAATCTTGCTTTCTTTATAAAAAAGGGGAATGTGATGATAATAGTAGATTGTGGCCGTGGTCTCCAGTATTAGTTACTGTACAGACTCTGTACTAGATAGGGGGGGTCACCTGGCTGGGAGTGGAAGGTCAGAGGGCACATGTTGGAATCTATCTCGACGGAATTCAGTTAGTGCAGAGATGTGTTTACATTAGGAAAATGTGTTATGGATAGAGTTAGCTCAGCAACAATACCGACAGCCTGTGTGCATCATTGAAACACAAAACAAAACAACCAGCCCCTTCTCAAGGGTAATTAGGGATGGGCAATAAATGCTGGTCCAGTCAGCAGCACCCACATCCCATGATCGATTTAAACAAAAAGTCCTGGACTCACCTTCAAGTGGAATCACCCTCAGCATATTTACCCCATCAAACACTCTGCACAGTGATCCAAGTGTGGTCTAACTGAGGGATACGGAGACCAGAACTGTGCACAGTGCTCCAAGTGTGGTTTAACCGAGGGATATGGAGACCAGAACTGTGCACAGTGTTCCAAGTGTGGTCTAACTGAGCGATACGGAGACCAGAACTGTGCACAGTGCTCCAAGTGTGGTCTAACCGAGGGATACGGAGACCAGAACTGTGCACAGTGCTCCAAGTGTGGTCTAACCGAGGGATACGGAGACCAGAACTGTGCACAGTGCTCCAAGTGTGGTCTAACCGAGGGATACGGAGACCGGAACTGTGCACAGTGCTCCAAGTGTGGTCTAACCGAGGGATACGGAGACCGGAACTGTGCACAGTGCTCCAAGTGTGGTCTAACCGAGGGATACGGAGACCGGAACTGTGCACAGTGCTCCAAGTGTGGTCTAACCGAGGGATACGGAGACCGGAACTGTGCACAGTGCTCCAAGTGTGGTCTAACTGAGGGATACAGAGACCAGAACTGTGCACAGTGCTCCAAGTGTGGTCTAACCGAGGGATACGGAGACCAGAACTGTGCACAGTGCTCCAAGTGTGGTCTAACCGAGGGATACGGAGACCAGAACTGTGCACAGTGCTCCAAGTGTGATCTAACCGAGGGATACGGAGACCAGAACTGTGCACAGTGCTCCAAGTGTGGTCTAACCGAGGGATACGGAGACCAGAACTGTGCACAGTGCTCCAAGTGTGGTCTAATCGAGGGATACGGAGACCAGAACTGTGTACAGTGCTCCAAGTCTGGTCTAAATAAAATCTGATAAAGGTTCATCCTAATTTCTCTGATTTTCAATTCTGGCCCCTCCACAAATAAACTCCGCAGCTGAGTTTGAGGTGCTCATGGTCTTACTGAGCTGCAGGGGTACATTTAGAGATGTCTCTGTCCATATGGAAAGATCCTTTGCTAGTCTGTCCCATCTCACTTATTGTTATTGAAAGTCATTTCTTAATGAGGTGTCCAGTCTTCCAGTCGGTTTCATTTCTCTGGATGATGGGGAATTGATACAGGTTTCCCACAATCAGACTCTTATTCTGAAGCAGTGCAAAAGGTCCCAGTTTAAACCGATTTCTCAGCGTAATCCTGGGCTCTCCACACAGTTGAACTGAACACAGAACTGATCGAGCGGGTACACTCCAGACCATGAGGGACACACGGACCACTGACCAGTCATCGAGGACAGTGACCCAGAGAAAATTCCCAGGATACAATCCCAAAACAGGGACATTCCCTGAGAGAAGTTCTGTTGTTTCAATGGGAATCTTTGGGGTTTGTCTATTTACCCAAAGACCATTACAACAGGGAGTGAATGAGTGATTGTAGTGAATGAGTATGTGATGTACATGCACCCTAACTCGTTATTTACAGCTACTATATTCACACTGGTACAACTGCACAAGGTTGGAACTTCACCTCCCTCCAAATCTCTGTCCCTCCATCATGTTACATCATTTCATCAGCAGAATGTTCACATCTCCCCAAGTCTTTTCCTTTTTTTTATTTGTCAATGGGATGCGGGTATCCCATCCCTAGTTAAGTGTCAACCACTCTGCTGTGGGCCTGGATCTGGAGTGGAGTCCCTTGTAGGCCAGACCAGGAAAGAACAGCAGATTCCTCATTCCAGATGCGTTTTTATAACAATTGACAATGGTTTCATGGTCATCATTAGACTTTTAATGATTGAATTCAAATTCCACCATCTGCCATGGTGCGATTTTAGCCCAGGTCCCAGAGCATTACTCTGGGTCCCTGGATTAATCCAGCAACAAGACTTCTGTACTATCATCACCTCCCCCAGACTTGCTGTATCCTCCCACAACAGGGAGTGACTGAGTGTCTGTGATTGGAGTGAAAGTGTGTGTCACACTCTGTGTGATGTACATCCACCCGTTATATCCACACATGGGACCTGTTTGAACTCAGTGGCTGAGGGAACTGTTAAAATGGGGGATGGAGGAATGAGCCGGGGTCACAGTGGGTTAGTGAGGGTCTGAAGCAGCGTGAGGGTTCGGGATATTGAGGGGTCACACAGGGGCCGACATTCCTTCCTCATGTGTCTTTTGTCTTTCATTCTGAATGTCAGAGTCTGTGACAGGAACAAACATCACGATTGATCAGAACAGGAGGAACTGCAACATGACCCTGACCTGCTCAGTGAACACAAGCGATCACGTCAGCTTCACTTGGTGGAGGGGAGGTGAAGCATTGAGAAACGACAGCACCCATCATCTTTCCAAAACCGGAGAGGAGTTACAGCTGTACTTCACTGGGGAGCCCGAGGACAGTGTGTACAGGTGTGAGGCCAGGAACCCAGTCAGTGAGGACACTGCACAGATCACACTGAGAGACGTCTGTAATATAACTGTAAACGGTGAGTGTCACAGAGAGAGAATTAAACAAATGCATTCAGGTATTACACAATCCAACGTTGTACCTGTCCTGGGAGTGTTTGATGGAGACAATGTAGAGGGAGATTTACTCTGTATCTAACCCTGTGCTGTACCTGTCCTGGGAGTGTTTGAAGGGGACAGTGCAGAGGGAGCTTTACTCTGTATCTAACCCCGTGCTGTACCTGTCCTGGGAGTGTTTGATGGGGACAGTGTAGAGGGAGATTTACTCTGTATCTAACCCCGTGCTGTACCTGTCCTGGGAGTGTTTGATGGGGACAGTGTAGAGGGAGATTTACTCTGTAGCTAACCCCGTGCTGTACCTGTCCTGGGAGTGTTTGATGGAGACAGTGTAGAGGGAGATTTACTCTGTATCTAACCCTGTGCTGTACCTGTCCTGGGAGTGTTTGATGGGGACAGTGTAGAGGGAGATTTACTCTGATTCTAACTCCATGCTGTACCTGTCCTGGGAGTGTTTGATGGGGACAGTGTAGAGGGAGCTTTACTCTGTATCTAAGCCCGTGCTGTACCTGTCCTGGGAGTGTTTGATGGAGACAGTGTAGAGGGAGCTTTACTCTGTATCTAACCCCGTGCTGTACCTGTCCTGGGAGTTTTTGATGGAGACAGTGTCGAGGGAGATTTACTCTGTATCTAACCCCGTGCTGTACCTGTCCTGGGAGTGTTTGATGGGGACAGTGTAGAGGGAGCTTTACTCTGTATCTAACCCCGTGCTGCACCTGTCCTGGGAGTGTTTGATGGGGGCAGTGTAGGTGGAGCTTTACTCTGTATCTAACCCCGTGCTGTACCGGTCCTGGGAGTGTTTGATGGGGACAGTGTAGAGGGAGATTTACTCTGTATCTAACCCCGTGCTGTACCTGTCCTGGGAGTGTTTGATGCTGACAGTGTAGAGGGAGATTTACTCTGTATCTAAACCCATGCTGTACCTGTCCTGGGAGTGTTTGATGGGGACAGTGTAGAGGGAGATTTACTCTGTATCTAACCCCGTGCTGTACCTGTCCTGGGAGTGTTTGATGGAGACTGTGTAGAGGGAGATTTACTCTGTACCTAACCCCGTGCTGTACCTGTCCTGGGAGTGTTTGATGGGGACAGTGCAGAGGGAGATTTACTCTGTATCTTACCCCGTGCTGTACCTGTCGAGATTGTGTTTGATGGCGACAGTGTAGAGGGAGATTTACTCTGTATCTAACCACGTGCTGTAGCTGTCCTGGGAGTGTTTGATGGGGACACAGTGAGTAACACAGAGTGCTGGGGAAGACGGGTTACTGAGTGACAGTGTGAGGGAGCTGGATGAACATCAGTACAGATACAGTCAGTAACACAGTGTGCTGAGGGGAGAGGGGTTACTGAGTGACAGTGTGAGGGAGCTGGATTAACATCAGCAGAGGTACAGTCAGTAATACAGGGTGCTGGTTGGAGAGGGGTAAGTCAGTGAAAGGGTGAGGGAGTGGATTAACATCAGCAGAGATACAGTCAGTTATACAGGGCGCTGAGGGAGAGTGGGTTATGCTGTCACAGTGTGAGGGAGCTGGATTAACATCATGGGAGCTACAGTCAATAACACAGGGTGCTGGGGGGAGAGGGGTTACTGAGTGACAGTCTAGCTGGATTAACATCACTAGAGATACAGTCAGTAACACAGTGCGCAGCAGGGAGAGGGGTTACTGAGTGACAGTGTGAGGGAGCTGGATTAACATCAGTAGAGATACAGTCAATAACACAGGGTGCTGGGGGGAGAGGGGTTACTGAGTGACAGTGTGAGGGAGCTGTATTAACATCAGTAGAGATACAGTCAGTAACACAGGGTGCTGGGGGGAGAGGGGTTACTGAGTGACAGTGTGAGGGAGCTGGATTAACATCAGCAGAGATACAGTCAGTAACACAGGGTGCTTTGTGGTGAGGGGTAATTCAGTGAAAAGGTGAGGGAGCTACATTACATCTGGAAAGATACAGTCTGTAACATAGGGTGCTAGGTGAGAGGGGTTACTGAGTGACACTTTGAGGGAACTGGAGTTATAGCAGTAGAGATTCAGTCAATAACACAGGGCGCTGGGCGCAGAGTCGTTACTGAGTGTAATTGCGAGGGAGATGGATCAACATTAGTAAAAATACATTCAATAATACAGAGTGCTGGGCATGAGGGTGTTACTGATATACAGTGTGAGGGAGCTTGATCAACAACAGTTCAAGAACAGTCAGAAACACATGGTGCTGGGGGAGAGGGGTTACTGAGTGACAGTGTGAGGGAGTTGGATTAACATCAGTAGAGATACAGTCAGTAACACAGGGTGCTGGGGGGGAGAGGTTACTGAGTGACAGTGTGAGGGAGCTGGATTAACATCAGTAGAGATACAGTCAGTAACACAGGGCGCTGGGGGAGAGGGGTTACTGAGTGACAGTGTGAGGGAGCTGGATTAACAGTAGTAGAGATACAGTCAGTAACACACGGTGCTGGGGGGAGCGGGGTTACTGAATGACAGTGTGAGGGAGCTGGATTAACATCAGTAGAGATACAGGCAGTAACACAGGGCGCTGGGGGGAGAGGGGTTACTGAGTGACAGTGTGAGGGAGCTGGATTAACATCAGTAGAGATACAGTCATTAACACAGGGCGCTGGTGGGTAAGTGGTTACTGAGTGACAGTGTGAGTGAGCTGTATTAACATCTGTAGAGACGCCGTCAGTAACACATGCTGCTGGTGGAGAGAGCTCACTGAGTGACATTGTGACGGAGCTGGATTAACATCAGCAGAAATACAGTCAGTAACACAGGGTGGTGGGGGGAGAGGGGTTACTGAGTGCCAGTGTGAGGGAGCTGGATTAACATCAGGAGAGATACAGTCAGTAACACAGGGCGCTGTGGGGAGAGGGGTTACTGAGTGTCAGTGTGAGGGAGGTGTATTAACATTGGTAGAGATATAGTCAGTAACACAGGGAGCTGGGGGAGGGGTTACTGAGTGACAGTGTGAGGAAGCTGGATTAACATCTGTAGAGATACAATCAGTTACACAGGGTGCGGGGGGAGAGGGGTTACTGAGTGACAGTGTGAGGGAGCTGGATTAACATCAATAGAGATACAGTCAGTAACACAGGGTGCTGGGGGGAGAGGGGTTACTGAGTGACAGTGTGAGGGAGCTGGATTAACATCAATAGAGATACAGTCAGTAACACAGGGTGCTGGGGGGAGAGGGGTTACTGAGTGACAGTGTGAGGGAGCTGGATTAACATCAGTAGAGATACAGTCAGTAACACAGCGTGCTGGGGGAGAGGGGTTACTGAGTGACAGTGTGAGGGAGCTCGATTAACATCAGTAGAGATACAGTCAGTAACACAGGGTGCGGGGGGAGAGGGGTTACAGAGTGACAGTGTGAGGAAGCTGGATTAACATCAGTAGAGATACAGTCAGTAACACAGGGTGCTGGGGGGAGAGGGGTCACTGAGTGACAGTTTGAGGGAGCTGGAATAATATCAGTAGAGATACAGTCATTAACACAGGGTGCTGGGGGACAGGGGTTACTGAGTGACAGTGTGAGGGAGCTGGATTAACATCTGTAGAGATACAGTCAGTAGTACTGGGTGATGCGGACAGAGTGGTTACTGACTGAGAGTGTGAGGGTGCTGGATTAACATCATTAGATATGCAGTCAGTAACACAGGGTGCTGGAGGAGAGGAGATACTGAGTCACAGTGTGAGGGAGCTGGATTAACATCAGTAGAGATACAGTCAGTAACACAGGGTGCTGGGGGGAGAGGGGTTACTGAGTAACATTATGAGGGAGCTGGATTAACATCAGTAGAGATACAGTCACTAACACAGCGTGCTGGGGAAGACGGGTTACTGAGTGACAGTTTGAGAGAGCTGGATTAACATCAGTAGAGATGCAGTCAGTAACCAAAGGTATTGGGGGAGAGGGGTTACTGAGTGACAGTGTGAGGGAGCTGGATTAACAGTAGTAGAGATACAGTCAGTAACACACGGTGCTGGGGGGAGCGGGGTTACTGAGTGACAGTGTGTGGGAGCTGGATTAACATCAGTAGAGATACAGTCAGTAACACAGGGCGCTGGGGGGAGAGGGGTTACTGAGTGACAGTGTGAGGGAGCTGGATTAACATCAGTAGAGATACAGTCATTAACACAGGGCGCTGGTGGGTAAGTGGTTACTGAGTGACAGTGTGAGTGAGCTGTATTAACATCTGTAGAGACGCCGTCAGTAACACATGCTGCTGGTGGAGAGAGCTCACTGAGTGACATTGTGACGGAGCTGGATTAACATCAGCAGAAATACAGTCAGTAACACAGGGTGGTGGGGGGAGAGGGGTTACTGAGTGCCAGTGTGAGGGAGCTGGATTAACATCAGTAGAGATACAGTCAGTAACACAGGTCGCTGGGGGGAGAGGGGTTACTGAGTGACAGTGTGAGGGAACTGGATTAACATCAGTAGAGATGCAGTCAGTAACACACGGTGCTGGGGGAGAGGGGTTACTGAGTGACCGTGTGAGGGAGCTGGATTAACATCAGTGGAGATACAGTCAGTAACACAGGGCGCTGGGGGGAGAGGGGTTACTGAGTGACCGTGTGAGGCAGCTGGATTAACATCAGTAGAGATACAGTCAGTAACACAGGGTGCTGGTGGAGAGAGCTCACTGAGTGACAGCGTGAGGGAGCTGGATTAACACCAGTAGCGATACAGTCAGTAACACAGGGCGCTGGGGGAGAAGGGTTACTGAGTGACCGTGTGAGGGAGCTGGATTAACATCAGTAGAGATACAGTCAGTAACACAGGGTGCTGGGGGAGAGGCGTTACTAAGTGACAGTGTGAGGGAGCTGGATTAACATCAGTAGAGTTACAGTAAGTAACACAGTGTGCTGGGGGAGAGGGCTTACTGAGGGACAGTGTGAGGGCGCTGGATTAACATCAGTAGCGTTACAGTGAGTAACACAGGGTGCTGGGGGGAGAGGGGTTACTGAGTGACAGTGTGATGGAGCTGGATTAACATCAGTAGAGATACAGTCATAAAACTGTGTGCTGGGGGAGAGGGGTTACTGAGTGACAGCGTGATGGTGCTGGATTAACATCATTAGAGATACGGTAGGTAACACAGGGCGCTCGGGGAGAGAGGTTACTGAGTGACAGTGTAGGGAGCTGGATTAACATCAGTAGAGTTAGAGTCTGTAACACAGTGTGCTGGGGGAGAGGGGTTACTGAGTGACAGTGTGAGGGAGCTGGATTAACATCAGTAGAGATACAGTCAGTAACACAGGGTGCAGGGGGATAGGCATTACTGAGTGACAGTGCGAGGGAGCTGGATTAACATCAGTAGAGATACAGTCAGAAACACAGGGCGCTGGGCGAGAGTTGTTACTGAGTGACAGTGTGAGAGAGCTGGATTAACATCAGAAGAGATATAGTCAGTAACACAGGGTGCTGGGGGAGAGGGGTTACTGAGTGACAGTGTGAGGGAGCTGGTTTAACATCATTTGCGATGCAGTTAGTAACACAGGTTGCTGGGTGGAGCGGGATTACTGAGTGACAGTGTGAGGGAGCTGGATTAACATCAGTAGAGATACAGTCAGTAACACAGGGCGCTGGGGGGAGAGGGATTACTGAGTGACAGTGTCAGGGAACCTAATCAATTTTTAGTGGAGATACAGTCAGTCAAACAGGGTGCTGGGGGAGAGGGGTTACTGAGTGACAGTGCGAGGGAGCTGTATTAACATCAGTAGACATACAATCAGTAACACAGGGTGCTGGGTGAGAGGGGTTACTGAGTGACAGTGTGAGGGAGCTAGATTAACATCAGTAGAGATACAGTCAGTAACACAGGGTGGTGGGGGAGAGGGGTTACTGAGTGACAGTGCGAGGGAGCTGGATTAACATCAGTAGTGATACAGCCAGTAACACAGGGTGCTGGGGGAGAGGTGTTACTGAGGGTCAGTGTGAGGGAGCTGGATTAACATCATTAGAGATACAGTCAGTAACACAGGGTGCTGGGAGAGAGGTGTTACTGAGTGACCGTGTGAGGGAGCTGGATTAACATCCGTCGAGTTACAGTCAGTAACACAGGGGGCTGGGGGAGAGGGGTTAATGAGTGACAGTGTGAGGGAGCTGGATTAACATCAGCAGAGTTACAGACAGTAACACAGGGTGCTGGGGGTGAGGGGTTACTGAGTGACAGTGTGATGGAGCTGAATTAACATCAGTTGAGATACAATCAGTAACACACGGCACTGGGGGAGAGGGGTTACTGAGTGACAGTGTGAAGGAGCTGGATTAACATCAGTAGAGATACAGTCAGTAATACAGGGCGCTGGGGGGAGAGGGGTTACTGAGTGACAGTGTGATGGAGCTGGATTAACATCAGTCAGTACACAGTCAGTAACGCAGAGTGCTGGTGGAGAGGGGTTACTGAGTGACAGTGTGAGGGAGCTGGAATAACGTCAGTAGAGATACAGTCAGTAACAAAGGGTGCTGGGGGAAGAGGGGTTACTGAGTGACAGTGTGAGGGAGCTGGATTAACATCATTTGAGATACAGTCAGTTACTCAGGCTGCTGGGGGAGAGAGGTTACTGAGTGACAGTGTGAGGGAACTTGATCAATTTTAGTGGAGATACAGTCAGTAACACAGGGTGCTGGGGGGAGAGGGGTTACTGAGTGCCAGTGTGAGGGAGCTGGATTAACATCAGTAGAGATACAGTCAGAAACACAGGGCGCTGGGGGAGAGGGGTTACTGAGTGAGAGTGTGAGGGAGCTGGATTAACATCAGTAGAGATATAGTCAGTAACACAGGGTGCTGGGGGAGAGGGGTTACTGAGTGACAGTGTGAGGGAGCTGGTTTAACATCATTTGCGATGCAGTTAGTAACACAGGTTGCTGGGTGGAGCGGGATTACTGAGTGACAGTGTGAGGGAGATGGATTAACATCAGTAGAGATACAGTCAGTAACACAGGGCGCTGGGGGGAGAGGGATTACTGAGTGACAGTGTCAGGGAACCTAATCAATTTTTAGTGGAGCTACAGTCAGTCAAACAGTGTGCTGGGGGAGAGGGGTTACTGAGTGACAGTGCGAGGGAGCTGTATTAACATCAGTAGACATACAATCAGTAACACAGGGTGCTGGGTGAGAGGGGTTACTGAGTGACAGTGTGAGGGAGCTAGATTAACATCAGTAGAGATACAGTCAGTAACACAGGGTGGTGGGGGAGAGGGGTTACTGAGTGACAGTGCGAGGGAGCTGGATTAACATCAGTAGTGATACAGCCAGTAACACAGGGTGCTGGGGGAGAGGGGTTACTGAGGGTCAGTGTGAGGGAGCTGGATTAACATCATTAGAGATACAGTCAGTAACACAGGGTGCTGGGAGAGAGGTGTTACTGAGTGACCGTGTGAGGGAGCTGGATTAACATCCGTCGAGTTACAGTCAGTAACACAGGGGGCTGGGGGAGAGGGGTTAATGAGTGACAGTGTGAGGGAGCTGGATTAACATCAGCAGAGTTACAGACAGTAACACAGGGTGCTGGGGGTGAGGGGTTACTGAGTGACAGTGTGATGGAGCTGAATTAACATCAGTTGAGATACAATCAGTAACACAGGGCACTGGGGGAGAGGGGTTACTGAGTGACAGTGTGAAGGAGCTGGATTAACATCAGTAGAGATACAGTCAGTAACACAGGGCGCTGGGGGGAGAGGGGTTACTGAGTGACAGTGTGATGGAGCTGGATTAACATCAGTAGAGATACAGTCAGTAACACAGGGGGCTAGGGGAGAGGGGTTACTGAGTGAGAGTGCGAGGGAGCTGGATTAACATCAGTCAGTATACAGTCAGTAACGCAGAGTGCTGGTGGAGAGGGGTTACTGAGTGACAGTGTGAGGGAGCTGGGTTAACATCAGTAGAGATACAGTCAGTAACAAAGGGTGCTGGGGGAAGAGGGGTTACTGAGTGACAGTGTGAGGGAGCTGGGTTAACATCAGTAGAGATACAGTCAGTAACAAAGGGTGCTGGGGGAAGAGGGGTTACTGAGTGACAGTGTGAGGGAGCTGGATTAACATCATTTGAGATACAGTCAGTTACTCAGGCTGCTGGGGGAGAGAGGTTACTGAGTGACAGTGTGAGGGAACCTGATCAATTTTATTGGAGATACAGTCAGTAACACAGGGTGCTGGGGGGAGAGGGGTTACTGAGTGCCAGTGTGAGGGAGCTGGATTAACATCAGTAGGGATACAGTCAGAAACACAGGGCGCTGGGGGAGAGGGGTTACTGAGTGAGAGTGTGAGGGAGCTGGATTAACATCAGTAGAGATATAGTCAGTAACACAGGGTGCTGGGGGAGAGGGGTTACTGAGTGACAGTGTGAGGGAGCTGGTTTAACATCATTTGCGATGCAGTTAGTAACACAGGTTGCTGGGTGGAGCGGGATTACTGAGTGACAGTGTGAGTGAGCTGGATTAACATCAGTAGAGATACAGTCAGTAACACTGGTTGCTGGGTGGAGAGGGGTTACTGAGTGACACTGTGAAGGAGGTGGATTAACATCAGTAGAGATACAGTCAGTAACACAGGGCGCTGGGGGAGAGGGGTTACTGAGTGACAGTGTGAGGGAGCTGGATTAACATCAATTGTGATGCAGTCATAAACACTTGGTGCTGGTGGAGAGGGGTTACTGAGTGACAGTGTGAGGGAGCTGGATTAACATCAGTAGAGATACAGGCAGCAACACAGGGTGCTGGGGGAGAGGGGTTACAGAGTGACAGTGTGAGGGAGCTGGATTAACATCAGTAGAGATACAGTCAGTAACACAGGGTGCTGGGGGAGAGGCGTTACTAAGTGACTGTGTGAGGGAGCTGGATTAACATCAGTAGAGATACAGTCAGGAACACAGGGTGCTGGGGGAGAGGGGTTACTGAGTGACAGTGTGAGGGAGCTGGTTTAACATCATTTGCGATGCAGTCAGTAACACAGGGTGCTGGGGGGGGAGGGGTTACTGAGTGACAGTGTGAGAGAGCTGGATTAACATCAGTAGAGACACAGTCAGTAACACAGGGTGCTGGGAGGAGCGGGGTTACTGAGTGACAGTGTGAGGGAGCTGGATTAACATCAGTAGAGATACAGTCAGTAACATAGGGTGCTGGTGGAGAGAGCTCACTGAGTGACAGTGTGAGGGAGCTGGATTAAAATCAGTAGAGATACAGTCATAAAACAGTGTGCTGGGGGAGAGGGGTTACTGAGTGACAGTGTGATGGTCCTTGATTAACATCAGTAGAGATACAGTAGGTAACACAGGGCGCTCGGGGAGAGGGGTTACTGAGTGACAGTGTGAAGGAGCTGGATTAACATCAGTAGAGTTACAGTCAGTAACACAGTGTGCTGGAGGAGATGGCTTTCTGTGTGACAGTGTGAGGGAGCTGGGTTAACGTCAGTCGAGTTACAGTGAGTAACACAGGGTGCTGGGGGGAGAGGGGTTACTGAGTGACAGTGTGATGGAGCTGGATTAACATCAGTAGAGATACAGTCAGTAACACAGGGTGCTGGGGGAGAGGGGTTACTGAGTGACAGTGTGAGGGAGCTGGATTAACATCAGTAGAGTTACAGTCATTAACACAGGGTGCTGGGGGTGAGGGGTTACTGAGTGACAGTGTGAGGGAGCTGGATTAACATCAGTTGAGATGCAGTCAGTAACACAGTGTGCTGGGGGAGAGGGGTTACTGAGTGACAGTGTGAGGGAGCTGGATTAACATCAGTTGAGATGCAGTCAGTAACACAGGGTGCTTGGGGAGAGGGTTTACTGAGTGACAGTGTGAGGGAGCTGGATTAACATCAGTAGAGATACAGTCAGTAACACAGGGGGCTGGGGGGGAGAGCGGTTTCTGAGTGACAGTGTGATGGAGCTGAATTAACATCAGTAGAGATACAGTCAGTAACACAGATCACTGGGGGAGAGGGGTTACTGAGTGACAGTGTGAGGGAGCTGGATTAACATCAGTAGAGATACAGTCAGTAACACAGGGCGCTACGGGGAGAGGGGTTACTGAGTGACAGTTGAAGGAGCTGGATTAACATCAGTAGAGATACAGTCAGTAACACAGGGTGCTGGGGGGAGAGGGGTTACTGAGTGACAGTGTGATGGAGCTGGATTAATATCAGTAGAGATACAGTCAGTAACACAGGGGGCTAGGGGAGAGGGGTTACTGAGTGACAGTGTGAGGGAGCTGGGTTAACGTCAGTAGAGATAAAGTCAGTAACACAGTGCACTGGGGGGGAGGGTTTACAGAGTGACAGTGTGAGGGAGCTGGATTAACATCAGTAGAGATACAGTCAGTAACACAGGGTACTGGGGGTTGGCGGGATCTGAGTGACAGTGTGAGGGAGCTGGATTAACATCATTTGAGGTACAGTCAGTTACTCAGGCTGCTGGGGGAGAGAGGTTACTGAGTGACAGTGTGAGGGAACTTGATCAATTTTAGTGGAGATACAGTCAGAAACACAGGGTGCTGGGGGGAGAGGGGTTACTGAGTGCCAGTGTGAGGGAGCTGGATTAACATCAGTAGAGATACAGTCAGAAACACAGGGCGCTGGGGGAGAGGGGTTACTGAGTGACAGTGTGAGGGAGCAGGATTAACATCAGTAGAGATACAGTCAGTAACACAGGGCACTGGGGGGAGAGGGATTACTGAGTGACAGTGTGAGGGAGCTGGATTAACATCAGTAGAGATACAGTCAGTAACAAAGGGTGCTGGGGGAAGAGGGGTTACTGAGTGACAGTGTGAGGGAGCTGGGTTAACATCAGTAGAGATACAGTCAGTAACAAAGGCTGCTGGGGGAAGAGGGGTTACTGAGTGACAGTGTGAGGGAGCTAGATTAACATCATTTGAGGTACAGTCAGTTACTCAGGCTGCTGGGGTAGAGAGGTTACTGAGTGACAGTGTGAGGGAACTTGATCAATTTTAGTGGAGATACAGTCAGTAACACAGGGTGCTGGGGGAGAGGGGTTACTGAGTGCCAGTGTGAGGGAGCTGGATTAACATCAGTAGAGATACAGTCAGAAACACTGGGCGCTGGGGGAGAGGGGTTACTGAGTGACAGTGTTAGGGAGCTGGATTAACATCAGTACAGATATAGTCAGTAACACAGGGTGCTGGGGGAGAGGGGTTACTGAGTGACAGTCTGAGGGAGCTGGTTTAACATCATTTGCGATGCAGTCAGTAACACAGGTTGCTGGGGGAGAGGGGTTACTGAGTGACAGTGTGAGGGAGCTGGATTAAAATCAGTAGAGATACAGTCAGTAACACTGGTTGCTGGGGGGAGAGGGGTTAATGAGTGACACTGTGAAGGAGGTGGATTAACATCAGTAGAGATACAGGCAGCAACAAAGGGAGCTGGGGGGAGTGGGGTTACTGAGTGACAGTGTGAGGGAGCTGGTTTAACATCATTTGCGATGCAGTCAGTAACACAGGTTGCTGGGAGGAGCGGGGTTACTGAGTGACAGTGTGAGGGAGCTGGATTAACATCAGTAGAGATACAGTCAGTAACATAGGGTGCTGGTGGAGAGAGCTCACTGAGTGACAGTGTGAGGGAGCTGGATTAACATCAGTAGAGATACAGTCAGTAACATAGGGTGCTGGTGGAGAGAGCTCACTGAGTGACAGTGTGAGGGAGCTGGATTAACATCTTTAGAGATACAGTCATAAACCAGTGTGCTGGGGGAGAGGGGTTACTGAGTGACAGTGTGATGGTCCTGGATTAACATCAGTAGAGATACAGTAGGTAACACAGGGCGTTCGGGGAGAGGGGTTACTGAGTGACAGTGTGAGGGAGCTGGATTAACATCAGTAGAGTTACAGTGAGTAACACAGGGTGCTGCGGCGAGAGGGGTTACTGAGTGACAGTGTGATGGAGCTGGATTAACATCAGTAGAGATACAGTCAGTAACCCAGGGTGCTGGGGTAGAGGGGTTACTGAGTGACAGTGTGAGGGAGCTGGATTAACATCAGTAGAGTTACCGTCAGTAACATAGGGTGCTGGGGGGAGAGGGGTTACTGAGTGACAGTGTGAGGGAGCTGGATTAACATCAGTTGAGATGCAGTCAGTAACACAGGTGCAGGGGGAGAGTGGTTACTGAGTTACAGTGTGAGGGAGCTGGATTAACATCAGTAGAGATACAGTCAGTAACACAGGGGGCTGGGGGGAGAGCGGTTACTGAGTGACGGTGTGAAGGAGCTGGATTAACATCAGTAGAGATACAGTCAGTAACACAGGGCACTGGGGGGAGAGGGGTTACTGAGTGACAGTGTGAGGGAGCTGGATTAACATCAGTAGAGATACAGTCAGTAACACAGGGGGCTGGGGGAGAGGCGTTACTGAGTGACAGTGTGAGGGAGCTGGATTAACGTCAGTAGAGATACAGTCAGTAACACAGTGCACTGGGGTGGAGGGTTTACAGAGTGACAATGTGAGAGAGCTGGATTAACATCAATGGAGATACAGACAGTAACACAGGTTGCTGGGGGAGAGGGGTTACTGAGTGACAGTGTGAGGGAGCTGGATTCACATCAGTAGAGATACAGTCAGTAACACAGGGCACTGGGGGGAGAGGGATTACTGAGTGACAGTCTGAGGGAGCTGGATTAACATCAGTCAGTACACAGTCAGTTACCAGAGTGCTGGTGGAGAGGGGTTACTGAGTGGCAGTGTGAAGGAGCTGCAATAACGTCAGTAGAGATACAGTCAGTAACAAAGGGTGCTGGGGGAAGGGGTTACTGAGTGACAGTGTGAGGGAGCTGGGTTAACATCAGTAGAGATACAGTCAGTAACAAAGGGTGCTGGGGGAGAGGGGTTACTGAGTGACTGTGTGAGGGAGCTGGATTAACATCAATTGTGATGCAGTCAGAAACACTTGGTGCTGGTGGAGAGGGGTTACTGAGTGACAGTGTGAGGGAGCTGGGTTAACATCAGTAGAGATACAGGCAGCAACACAGGGTGCTGGGGGAGAGGCCTTACTGAGTGACTGTGTGAGGGAGCTGGATTAACATCAGTAGAGATACAGGCAGCAACAAAGAGAGCTGGGGGGAGTGGGGTTACTGAGTGACAGTGTGAGGGAGCTGGTTTAACATCATTTGCGATGCAGTCAGTAACACAGGTTGCTGGGAGGAGCGGGGTTACTGAGTGACAGTGTGAGGGAGCTGGATTAATATCAGTAGAGATACAGTCAGTAACATAGGGTGCTGGTGGAGAGAGCTCACTGAGTGACAGTGTGAGGGAGCTGGATTAACATCAGTAGAGATACAGTCATAAACCAGTGTGCTGGGGGAGAGGGGTTACTGAGTGACAGTGTGATGGTCCTGGATTAACATCAGTAGAGATTCAGTAGGTAACACAGGGCGCTCGGGGAGAGGGGTTACTGAGTGACAGTGTGAGGGAGCTGGATTAACATCAGTAGAGTTACAGTGAGTAACACAGGGTGCTGGGGCGAGAGGGGTTACTGAGTGACAGTGTGATGGAGCTGGATTAACATCAGTAGAGATACAGTCAGTAACCCAGGGCGCTGGGGTAGAGGTGTTACTGAGTGACAGTGTGAGGGAGCTGTATTAACATCAGTAGAGTTACCGTCAGTAACATAGGGTGCTGGGGGGAGAGGCGTTACTGAGTGACAGTGTGAGGGAGCTGGATTAACATCAGTTGAGATGCAGTCAGTAACACAGGGTGCAGGGGGAGAGTGGTTGCTGAGTTACAGTGTGAGGGAGCTGGATTAACATCAGTAGAGATACAGTCAGTAACACAGCGTGCTGGGGGAGAGGGGTTACTGAGTGACAGTGTGAGGGAGCTGGATTAACGTCAGTAGAGATACAGTCAGTAACACAGTGCACTGGGGTGGAGGGTTTACAGAGTGACAATGTGAGGGAGCTGGATTAACATCAGTGGAGATACAGACAGTAACACAGGTTGCTGGGGGAGAGGGGTTACTGAGTGACAGTGCGAGGGAGCTGGATTAACATCAGTAGAGATACAGTCAGTAACACAGGGTGCAGTGGAATAGGCATTTCTGAGTGACAGTGCGAGGGAGCTGGATTAACATCAGTAGAGATACAGTCAGAAACACAGGGCGCTGGGCGAGAGTTGTTACTGAGTGACAGTGTGAGAGAGCTGGTTTAACATCATTTGCGATGCAGTCAATAACACAGGTTGCTGGGAGGAGCGGGGTTACTGAGTGACATTGTGAAGGAGGTGGATTAATATCAGTAGAGATGCAGTCAGTAACACACGGTGCTGGGGGAGAGGGGTTACTGAGTGACCGTGTGAGGGAGCTGGATTAACATCAGTAGAGATACAGTCAGTAACACAGGGCGCTGGGGGGAGAGGGGTTACTGAGTGACAGTGTGAGGGAACCTAATCAATTTTAGTGGAGATACAGTAAGTCAAACAGGGTGCTGGGGGAGAGGGGTTACTGAGTGACAGTGCGAGGGAGCTGTATTAACATCAGTAGAGATACAATCAGTAACACAGGGTGCTGGGTGAGAGGGGTTACTGAGTGACAGTGTGAGGAAGCTAGATTAACATCAGTAGAGATACAGTCAGTAACACAGGGTGGTGGGTGAGAGGGGTTACTGAGTGACAGTGCGAGGGAGCTGGATTAACATCAGTAGTGATACAGGCAGTAACACAGGGTGGTGGGGGAGAGGGGTTACTGAGTGACAGTGCGAGGGAGCTGGATTAACATCAGTAGAGATACAGCCTGTAACACTGGGTGCTATGGGTCAGGGGTTACTGAGTGACAGTGTGAGGGAGCTGGATTAACATCAGTAGAGTTACAGTCAGTAACACAGGGCGCTGGGGGAGAGGGGTTACTGAGTGACTGTGTGAGGCAGCAGGATTAACATCAGTAGAGATACAGTCAGTTACACAGGGTGCTGGGGGAGAGGCGTTACTGAGTGACAGTGTGAGGGAGCTGGATTAACATCAGTAGAGATACAGTCAGTAACACAGTGTGCTGGGGGAGTGGGGTTACTGAGTGACAGTGTGAGGGAGCTGGAATAACGTCAGTAGAGATACAGTCAGTAACAAAGGGTGCTGGGGGAAGGGGTTACTGAGTGACAGTGTGAGGGAGCTGGGTTAACATCAGTAGAGATACAGTCAGTAACAAAGGGTGCTGGGGGAGAGGGGTTACTGAGTGACAGTCTGAGGGAGCTGGTTTAACATCATTTGCGATGCAGTCAGTAACACAGGTTGCTGGGGGAGAGGGGTTACTGAGTGACAGTGTGAGGGAGCTGGATTAAAATCAGTAGAGATACAGTCAGTAACACTGGTTGCTGGGGGGAGAGGGGTTACTGAGTGACACTGTGAAGGAGGTGGATTAACATCAGTAGAGATACAGTCAGTAACACAGGGTGCTGGGGGACAGGGGTTACTGAGTGACAGTGTGAGGGAGCTGGATTAACATCAATTGTGATGCAGTCAGAAACACTTGGTGCTGGTGGAGAGGGGTTACTGAGTGACAGTGTGAGGGAGCTGGATTAACATCAGTAGAGATACAGGCAGCAACACAGGGTGCTGGGGGAGAGGCCTTACTGAGTGACTGTGTGAGGGAGCTGGATTAACATCAGTAGAGATACAGGCAGCAACAAAGAGAGCTGGGGGGAGTGGGGTTACTGAGTGACAGTGTGAGGGAGCTGGTTTAACATCATTTGCGATGAAGTCAGTAACACAGGTTGCTGGGAGGAGCGGGGTTACTGAGTGACAGTGTGAGGGAGCTGGATTAATATCAGTAGAGATACAGTCAGTAACATAGGTTGCTGGTGGAGAGAGCTCACTGAGTGACAGTGTGAGGGAGCTGGATTAACATCAGTAGAGATACAGTCATAAACCAGTGTGCTGGGGGAGAGGGGTTACTGAGTGACAGTGTGATGGTCCTGGATTAACATCAGTAGAGATACAGTAGGTAACACAGGGCGCTCGGGGAGAGGGGTTACTGAGTGACAGTGTGAGGGAGCTGGATTAACATCAGTAGAGTTACAGTGAGTTAACACAGGGTGCTGGGGCGAGAGGGGTTACTGAGTGACAGTGTGATGGAGCTGGATTAACATCAGTAGAGATACAGTCAGTAACCCAGGGGGCTGGGGTAGAGGGGTTACTGAGTGACAGTGTGAGGGAGCTGGATTAACATCAGTAGAGTTACCGTCAGTAACATAGGGTGCTGGGGGGAGAGGGGTTACTGAGTGACAGTGTGAGGGAGCTGGATTAACATCAGTAGAGATACAGTCAGTAACACAGGGGGCTGGGGGGAGAGCGGTTACTGAGTGACAGTGTGAGGGAGCTGGATTAACATCAGTAGAGATACAGTCAGTAACACAGGGGGCTGGGGGAGAGGCGTTACTGAGTGACAGTGTGAGGGAGGTGGATTAACGTCAGTAGAGATACAGTCAGTAACACAGTGCACTGGGGTGGAGGGTTTACAGAGTGACAATGTGAGGGAGCTGGATTAACATCAGTGGAGATACAGACAGTAACACAGGTTGCTGGGGGAGAGGGGTTACTGAGTGACAGTGCGAGGGAGCTGGATTAACATCAGTAGAGATACAGTCAGTAACACAGGGTGCAGTGGAATAGGCATTTCTGAGTGACAGTGCGAGGGAGCTGGATTAACATCAGTAGAGATACAGTCAGAAACACAGGGCGCTGGGCGAGAGTTGTTACTGAGTGACAGTGTGAGAGAGCTGGTTTAACATCATTTGCGATGCAGTCAATAACACAGGTTGCTGGGAGGAGCGGGGTTACTGAGTGACATTGTGAAGGAGGTGGATTAATATCAGTAGAGATGCAGTCAGTAACACACGGTGCTGGGGGAGAGGGGTTACTGAGTGACCGTGTGAGTGAGCTGGATTAACATCAGTAGAGATACAGTCAGTAACACAGGGCGCTGGGGGGAGAGGGGTTACTGAGTGACAGTGTGAGGGAACCTAATCAATTTTAGTGGAGATACAGTAAGTCAAACAGGGTGCTGGGGGAGAGGGGTTACTGAGTGACAGTGCGAGGGAGCTGTATTAACATCAGTAGAGATACAATCAGTAACACAGGGTGCTGGGTGAGAGGGGTTACTGAGTGACAGTGTGAGGGAGCTAGATTAACATCAGTAGAGATACAGTCAGTAACACAGGGTGGTGGGTGAGAGGGGTTACTGAGTGACAGTGCGAGGGAGCTGGATTAACATCAGTAGTGATACAGGCAGTAACACAGGGTGGTGGGGGAGAGGGGTTACTGAGTGACAGTGCGAGGGAGCTGGATTAACATCAGTAGAGATACAGCCTGTAACACTGGGTGCTATGGGTCAGGGGTTACTGAGTGACAGTGTGAGGGAGCTGGATTAACATCAGTAGAGTTACAGTCAGTAACACAGGGCGCTGGGGGAGAGGGGTTACTGAGTGACAGTGTGAGGCAGCAGGATTAACATCAGTAGAGATACAGTCAGTTACACAGGGTGCTGGGGGAGAGGCGTTACTGAGTGACAGTGTGAGGGAGCTGGATTAACATCAGTAGAGATACAGTCAGTAACACATTGTGCTGGGGGAGAGGGGTTACTGAGTGAGAGTGCGAGAGAGCTGGATTAACCTCAGTCAGTACACAGTCAGTAACACAGAGTGCTGGTGGAGAAGGGTTACTGAGTGACAGTGTGAGGGAGCTGGAATAACGTCAGTAGAGATACAGTCAGTAACAAAGGGTGCTGGGGGAAGAGGGGTTACTGAGTGACAGTGTGAGGGAGCTGGATTAACATCAGTAGAGATACAGTCAGTAACACAGGGGGCTGGGGGAGAGGGGTTACTGAGTGACAGTGTGAGGGAGCTGGATTAACATCAGTAGAGTTACAGTCAGTAACACAGGGAGCTGGGGGTGAGGGGTTACTGAGTGACAGTGTGAGGGAGCTGGATTAACATCAGTTGAGATGCAGTCAGTAACACAGGGTGCTGGGGGAGAGGGTTTACGGAGTGACAGTGTGAGGGAGATGGATTAACATCAGTAGAGATACAGTCAGTCACACAGGGTGCTGGGGGGAGAGCGGTTTCTGAGTGACAGTGTGATGGAGCTGAATTAACATCAGTAGAGATACAGTCAGTAACACAGATCACTGGGGGAGAGGGGTTACCGAGTGACAGTGTGAGGGAGCTGGATTGACATCAGTAGAGATACAGTCAGTAACACAGGGCGCTGGGGGGCGAGGGGTTACTGAGTGACAGTGTGAGGGAGCTGGATTAACATCAGTAGAGATACAGTCAGTAACACAGGGCGCAACGGGGAGAGGGGTTACTGAGTGACAGTGTGAAGGAGCTGGATTAACATCAGTAGAGATACAGTCAGTAACACAGGGCGCTGGGGGGCGAGGGGTTACTGAGTGACAGTGTGAGGGAGCTGGATTAACATCAGTAGAGACACAGTCAGTAACACAGGGCGCTGGGGGGAGAGGGGTTACTGAGTGACAGTGTGAGGGAGCTGGATTAACATCATTTGAGATACAGTCAGTTACTCAGGCTGCTGGGGGAGAGAGGTTACTGAGTGACAGTGTGAAGGAGCTGGATTTACATCAGTAGAGATACAGTCTGTAACACAGGGGGCTAGGGGAGAGGGGTTACTGAGTGACAGTGTGAGGGAGCTGGATTAACGTCAGTAGAGATAAAGTCAGTAACACAGTGCACTGGGGGGGAGGGATTACAGAGTGACAGGGTGAGGGAGCTGGATTAACATCAGTAGAGATACAGTCAGTAACACAGGGTACTGGGGGTGGGCGGGATCTGAATGACAGTGTGAGGGAGCTGGATTAACATCAGTAGAGACACAGTCAGTAACACAGGGCGCTGGGGGGAGAGGGGTTACTGAGTGACAGTGTGAGGGAGCTGGATTAACATCAGTAGAGATACAGTCAGTAACACAGGGTGCTGGGGGAGAGGGGTTACTGAGTGACAATGTGCCGGAGCGGATTAATATCAGGAGAGATACAGTCAGTAACACTGGGTGCTGGGTGTAATCGGGACACTGACTGTCTGTGTGAGGGAGCTGGATTAACATCAGTAGAGATACAGTCAGTAACACAGGGTGCTCGGGCACGGTTTTACTGAGTGACAGTGCGAGGGAGCTGGATTAACATCAGTCGGTATACAGTCAGTAACACAGAGTGCTGGTGGAGAGGGGCTACTGAGTGACCGTGTGAGGGAGCTGGAATAACATCAGTAGAGATGCAGTCAGTAACACAGGGTGCTGGGGGGGAGAGGGGTTACTGAGTGACAGTGTGAGGAACCTGGATCAATTTTAGTGGTGATACAGTCAGTAAAACAGGGTGCTGGAGGAGAGGGTTACTGAGTGACAGTGCGAGGGAGTTGGTTAACATCAGTAGATAAGCAGTCTGTAGCACAGGGCGCTAGGTGAGAAAAGGTAGTGAGTGACAGTGTGAGGGAGCTGGATTAACATCAGTAGAGATACAGACAGTAACACAGGGTGCTGGGGGAGAGAGGTTACTGAGTGACAGTGTGAAGGAGCTGGATTTACATCAGTAGAGATACAGTCTGTAACACAGGGGGCTAGGGGAGAGGGGTTACTGAGTGACAGTGTGAGGGAGCTGGATTAACATCAGTAGAGTTACAGTCAGTAACACAGGGAGCTGGGGGTGAGGGGTTACTGAGTGACAGTGTGAGGGAGCTGGATTAACATCAGTTGAGATGCAGTCAGTAACACAGTGTGCTGTGGGAGAGGGGTTACTGAGTGACAGTGTGAGGGAGCTGGATTAACATCAGTTGAGATGCAGTCAGTAACACAGGGTGCTGGGGGAGAGGGTTTACGGAGTGACAGTGTGAGGGAGATGGATTAACATCAGTAGAGATACAGTCAGTCACACAGGGTGCTGGGGGGAGAGCGGTTTCTGAGTGACAGTGTGATGGAGCTGAATTAACATCAGTAGAGATACAGTCAGTAACACAGATCACTGGGGGAGAGGGGTTACCGAGTGACAGTGTGAGGGAGCTGGATTGACATCAGTAGAGATACAGTCAGTAACACAGGGCGCTGGGGGGCGAGGGGTTACTGAGTGACAGTGTGAGGGAGCTGGATTAACATCAGTAGAGATACAGTCAGTAACACAGGGCGCAACGGGGAGAGGGGTTACTGAGTGACAGTGTGAAGGAGCTGGATTAACATCAGTAGAGATACAGTCAGTAACACAGGGCGCTGGGGGGCGAGGGGTTACTGAGTGACAGTGTGAGGGAGCTGGATTAACATCAGTAGAGACACAGTCAGTAACACAGGGCGCTGGGGGGAGAGGGGTTACTGAGTGACAGTGTGAGGGAGCTGGATTAACATCATTTGAGATACAGTCAGTTACTCAGGCTGCTGGGGGAGAGAGGTTACTGAGTGACAGTGTGAAGGAGCTGGATTTACATCAGTAGAGATACAGTCTGTAACACAGGGGGCTAGGGGAGAGGGGTTACTGAGTGACAGTGTGAGGGAGCTGGATTAACGTCAGTAGAGATAAAGTCAGTAACACAGTGCACTGGGGGGGAGGGATTACAGAGTGACAGGGTGAGGGAGCTGGATTAACATCAGTAGAGATACAGTCAGTAACACAGGGTACTGGGGGTGGGCGGGATCTGAATGACAGTGTGAGGGAGCTGGATTAACATCAGTAGAGACACAGTCAGTAACACAGGGCGCTGGGGGGAGAGGGGTTACTGAGTGACAGTGTGAGGGAGCTGGATTAACATCAGTAGAGATACAGTCAGTAACACAGGGTGCTGGGGGAGAGGGGTTACTGAGTGACAATGTGCCGGAGCGGATTAATATCAGGAGAGATACAGTCAGTAACACTGGGTGCTGGGTGTAATCAGGACACTGACTGTCTGTGTGAGGGAGCTGGATTAACATCAGTAGAGATACAGTCAGTAACACAGGGTGCTCGGGCACGGTTTTACTGAGTGACAGTGCGAGGGAGCTGGATTAACATCAGTCGGTATACAGTCAGTAACACAGAGTGCTGGTGGAGAGGGGCTACTGAGTGACCGTGTGAGGGAGCTGGAATAACATCAGTAGAGATGCAGTCAGTAACACAGGGTGCTGGGGGGGAGAGGGGTTACTGAGTGACAGTGTGAGGAACCTGGATCAATTTTAGTGGTGATACAGTCAGTAAAACAGGGTGCTGGAGGAGAGGGTTACTGAGTGACAGTGCGAGGGAGTTGGTTAACATCAGTAGATAAGCAGTCTGTAGCACAGGGCGCTAGGTGAGAAAAGGTAGTGAGTGACAGTGTGAGGGAGCTGGATTAACATCAGTAGAGATACAGACAGTAACACAGGGTGCTGGGGGAGAGAGGTTACTGAGTGACAGTGTGAAGGAGCTGGATTTACATCAGTAGAGATACAGTCAGTAACACAGGGTGCTGGGGGGAGAGGGGTTACTGACTGACAGTGTGAGGGAGCTGGATTAACATCTGTAGAGATACAGTCAGTAACACAGGGTGCTGGGGGGAGAGAGGTTACTGAGTGACAGTGTGAGGGAGCTGGATTAACATCAGTAGAGATACAGACAGTAACACAGGGTGCTGGGGGAGAGAGGTTACTGAGTGACAGTGTGAAGGAGCTGGATTAACATCAGTAGAGATACAGTCTGTAACACAGGGGGCTAGGGGAGAGGGGTTACTGAGTGACAGTGTGAGAGAGCTGGATTAACATCAGTAGAGATACAGTCAGTAACACAGGTTGCTGGGGAGACAGGGGTTACTGAGTGACAGTGTGAGGGAGCTGGATTAACATCAGTAGAGATACAGTCAGTAACACAGGGTGCTGCGGGAAATGGGGTTATTGTGTGACAGAATGGGATTAACATTAGCAGAGATACCGTCAGAAAGACAGTGTGCTGGTGCAGAATGGTTACTGAGTTACCCATTGAGGGACCTCGAATAATATTAGTAAAGATACAGTCAGTAACACGGTGCTGCGGGAGAGGGGTTACTGAGTGACAGTGTGAGGAAGCTAGATTAACATCAGTAGTGATACAGTCAGTAACACAGGGTGCTGGGGGCGAGAGGGGTTTCTGTGTGACAGTGTGAGGGAGCTGGATTAACATCATTCGAGATACAGTCAGTAACACAGGGTGCTGGGGGAGAGGGGTTACTGAGTGACAATGTGAGGGAGCTGGATTAACGTCAGTAGAGATACAGTCAGTTTCGCAGGGCGCTGGGTGCAGTGGGACACTGACTAACAGTGTGAGGGAGATGGATTAACATAAGTAGAGATGCAGTCAGTAACACAGGGCGTTGGGGGAGATGAGGTACTGAGTGACAGTGTGAGGGAGCTGGATTAACATCAGTAGTGATACAGCCAGTAACACAGGGTGATGGGGGAGAGGGGTTACTGAGTGACAGTGTGAGGGAGCTGGATTAACATCAGCACAGAGTGCTGGGGGAGAGGGATTACTGAGTGACAGTGTGAGGGATCTGGATTAACATCAGCAGAGATACAGTCAGTCACACAGTTTGCTGGGGAGAGAGGGGTTACTGAGTGACAGTGTGAGGGAGCTGGATTAACATCAGTAGAGATACAGTCAGTAACACAGGGTGCTGGGGGACACGGGTTACTGAGTGTCAGTGTGAGGGAGCTGGATTAACATCAGTAGAGATGCAGTCAGTAACACAGGGCGCTGGGGGGAGAGGTGTTACTGAGTGACAGTGTGAGGGAGCTGGATTAACATCAGTAGAGATACAGTCAGTAACACAGGGGGCTGGGGGAGAGGCGTTACTGAGTGACAGTGTGAGGGAGGTGGATTAACGTCAGTAGAGATACAGTCAGTAACACAGTGCACTGGGGTGGAGGGTTTACAGAGTGACAATGTGAGGGAGCTGGATTAACATCAGTGGAGATACAGACAGTAACACAGGTTGCTGGGGGAGAGGGGTTACTGAGTGACAGTGCGAGGGAGCTGGATTAACATCAGTAGAGATACAGTCAGTAACACAGGGTGCAGTGGAATAGGCATTTCTGAGTGACAGTGCGAGGGAGCTGGATTAACATCAGTAGAGATACAGTCAGAAACACAGGGCGCTGGGCGAGAGTTGTTACTGAGTGACAGTGTGAGAGAGCTGGTTTAACATCATTTGCGATGCAGTCAATAACACAGGTTGCTGGGAGGAGCGGGGTTACTGAGTGACATTGTGAAGGAGGTGGATTAATATCAGTAGAGATGCAGTCAGTAACACACGGTGCTGGGGGAGAGGGGTTACTGAGTGACCGTGTGAGTGAGCTGGATTAACATCAGTAGAGATACAGTCAGTAACACAGGGCGCTGGGGGGAGAGGGGTTACTGAGTGACAGTGTGAGGGAACCTAATCAATTTTAGTGGAGATACAGTAAGTCAAACAGGGTGCTGGGGGAGAGGGGTTACTGAGTGACAGTGCGAGGGAGCTGTATTAACATCAGTAGAGATACAATCAGTAACACAGGGTGCTGGGTGAGAGGGGTTACTGAGTGACAGTGTGAGGGAGCTAGATTAACATCAGTAGAGATACAGTCAGTAACACAGGGTGGTGGGTGAGAGGGGTTACTGAGTGACAGTGCGAGGGAGCTGGATTAACATCAGTAGTGATACAGGCAGTAACACAGGGTGGTGGGGGAGAGGGGTTACTGAGTGACAGTGCGAGGGAGCTGGATTAACATCAGTAGAGATACAGCCTGTAACACTGGGTGCTATGGGTCAGGGGTTACTGAGTGACAGTGTGAGGGAGCTGGATTAACATCAGTAGAGTTACAGTCAGTAACACAGGGCGCTGGGGGAGAGGGGTTACTGAGTGACAGTGTGAGGCAGCAGGATTAACATCAGTAGAGATACAGTCAGTTACACAGGGTGCTGGGGGAGAGGCGTTACTGAGTGACAGTGTGAGGGAGCTGGATTAACATCAGTAGAGATACAGTCAGTAACACATTGTGCTGGGGGAGAGGGGTTACTGAGTGAGAGTGCGAGAGAGCTGGATTAACCTCAGTCAGTACACAGTCAGTAACACAGAGTGCTGGTGGAGAAGGGTTACTGAGTGACAGTGTGAGGGAGCTGGAATAACGTCAGTAGAGATACAGTCAGTAACAAAGGGTGCTGGGGGAAGAGGGGTTACTGAGTGACAGTGTGAGGGAGCTGGATTAACATCAGTAGAGATACAGTCAGTAACACAGGGGGCTGGGGGAGAGGGGTTACTGAGTGACAGTGTGAGGGAGCTGGATTAACATCAGTAGAGTTACAGTCAGTAACACAGGGAGCTGGGGGTGAGGGGTTACTGAGTGACAGTGTGAGGGAGCTGGATTAACATCAGTTGAGATGCAGTCAGTAACACAGGGTGCTGGGGGAGAGGGTTTACGGAGTGACAGTGTGAGGGAGATGGATTAACATCAGTAGAGATACAGTCAGTCACACAGGGTGCTGGGGGGAGAGCGGTTTCTGAGTGACAGTGTGATGGAGCTGAATTAACATCAGTAGAGATACAGTCAGTAACACAGATCACTGGGGGAGAGGGGTTACCGAGTGACAGTGTGAGGGAGCTGGATTGACATCAGTAGAGATACAGTCAGTAACACAGGGCGCTGGGGGGCGAGGGGTTACTGAGTGACAGTGTGAGGGAGCTGGATTAACATCAGTAGAGATACAGTCAGTAACACAGGGCGCAACGGGGAGAGGGGTTACTGAGTGACAGTGTGAAGGAGCTGGATTAACATCAGTAGAGATACAGTCAGTAACACAGGGCGCTGGGGGGCGAGGGGTTACTGAGTGACAGTGTGAGGGAGCTGGATTAACATCAGTAGAGACACAGTCAGTAACACAGGGCGCTGGGGGGAGAGGGGTTACTGAGTGACAGTGTGAGGGAGCTGGATTAACATCATTTGAGATACAGTCAGTTACTCAGGCTGCTGGGGGAGAGAGGTTACTGAGTGACAGTGTGAAGGAGCTGGATTTACATCAGTAGAGATACAGTCTGTAACACAGGGGGCTAGGGGAGAGGGGTTACTGAGTGACAGTGTGAGGGAGCTGGATTAACGTCAGTAGAGATAAAGTCAGTAACACAGTGCACTGGGGGGGAGGGATTACAGAGTGACAGGGTGAGGGAGCTGGATTAACATCAGTAGAGATACAGTCAGTAACACAGGGTACTGGGGGTGGGCGGGATCTGAATGACAGTGTGAGGGAGCTGGATTAACATCAGTAGAGACACAGTCAGTAACACAGGGCGCTGGGGGGAGAGGGGTTACTGAGTGACAGTGTGAGGGAGCTGGATTAACATCAGTAGAGATACAGTCAGTAACACAGGGTGCTGGGGGAGAGGGGTTACTGAGTGACAATGTGCCGGAGCGGATTAATATCAGGAGAGATACAGTCAGTAACACTGGGTGCTGGGTGTAATCGGGACACTGACTGTCTGTGTGAGGGAGCTGGATTAACATCAGTAGAGATACAGTCAGTAACACAGGGTGCTCGGGCACGGTTTTACTGAGTGACAGTGCGAGGGAGCTGGATTAACATCAGTCGGTATACAGTCAGTAACACAGAGTGCTGGTGGAGAGGGGCTACTGAGTGACCGTGTGAGGGAGCTGGAATAACATCAGTAGAGATGCAGTCAGTAACACAGGGTGCTGGGGGGGAGAGGGGTTACTGAGTGACAGTGTGAGGAACCTGGATCAATTTTAGTGGTGATACAGTCAGTAAAACAGGGTGCTGGAGGAGAGGGTTACTGAGTGACAGTGCGAGGGAGTTGGTTAACATCAGTAGATAAGCAGTCTGTAGCACAGGGCGCTAGGTGAGAAAAGGTAGTGAGTGACAGTGTGAGGGAGCTGGATTAACATCAGTAGAGATACAGACAGTAACACAGGGTGCTGGGGGAGAGAGGTTACTGAGTGACAGTGTGAAGGAGCTGGATTTACATCAGTAGAGATACAGTCTGTAACACAGGGGGCTAGGGGAGAGGGGTTACTGAGTGACAGTGTGAGGGAGCTGGATTAACATCAGTAGAGTTACAGTCAGTAACACAGGGAGCTGGGGGTGAGGGGTTACTGAGTGACAGTGTGAGGGAGCTGGATTAACATCAGTTGAGATGCAGTCAGTAACACAGTGTGCTGTGGGAGAGGGGTTACTGAGTGACAGTGTGAGGGAGCTGGATTAACATCAGTTGAGATGCAGTCAGTAACACAGGGTGCTGGGGGAGAGGGTTTACGGAGTGACAGTGTGAGGGAGATGGATTAACATCAGTAGAGATACAGTCAGTCACACAGGGTGCTGGGGGGAGAGCGGTTTCTGAGTGACAGTGTGATGGAGCTGAATTAACATCAGTAGAGATACAGTCAGTAACACAGATCACTGGGGGAGAGGGGTTACCGAGTGACAGTGTGAGGGAGCTGGATTGACATCAGTAGAGATACAGTCAGTAACACAGGGCGCTGGGGGGCGAGGGGTTACTGAGTGACAGTGTGAGGGAGCTGGATTAACATCAGTAGAGATACAGTCAGTAACACAGGGCGCAACGGGGAGAGGGGTTACTGAGTGACAGTGTGAAGGAGCTGGATTAACATCAGTAGAGATACAGTCAGTAACACAGGGCGCTGGGGGGCGAGGGGTTACTGAGTGACAGTGTGAGGGAGCTGGATTAACATCAGTAGAGACACAGTCAGTAACACAGGGCGCTGGGGGGAGAGGGGTTACTGAGTGACAGTGTGAGGGAGCTGGATTAACATCATTTGAGATACAGTCAGTTACTCAGGCTGCTGGGGGAGAGAGGTTACTGAGTGACAGTGTGAAGGAGCTGGATTTACATCAGTAGAGATACAGTCTGTAACACAGGGGGCTAGGGGAGAGGGGTTACTGAGTGACAGTGTGAGGGAGCTGGATTAACGTCAGTAGAGATAAAGTCAGTAACACAGTGCACTGGGGGGGAGGGATTACAGAGTGACAGGGTGAGGGAGCTGGATTAACATCAGTAGAGATACAGTCAGTAACACAGGGTACTGGGGGTGGGCGGGATCTGAATGACAGTGTGAGGGAGCTGGATTAACATCAGTAGAGACACAGTCAGTAACACAGGGCGCTGGGGGGAGAGGGGTTACTGAGTGACAGTGTGAGGGAGCTGGATTAACATCAGTAGAGATACAGTCAGTAACACAGGGTGCTGGGGGAGAGGGGTTACTGAGTGACAATGTGCCGGAGCGGATTAATATCAGGAGAGATACAGTCAGTAACACTGGGTGCTGGGTGTAATCAGGACACTGACTGTCTGTGTGAGGGAGCTGGATTAACATCAGTAGAGATACAGTCAGTAACACAGGGTGCTCGGGCACGGTTTTACTGAGTGACAGTGCGAGGGAGCTGGATTAACATCAGTCGGTATACAGTCAGTAACACAGAGTGCTGGTGGAGAGGGGCTACTGAGTGACCGTGTGAGGGAGCTGGAATAACATCAGTAGAGATGCAGTCAGTAACACAGGGTGCTGGGGGGGAGAGGGGTTACTGAGTGACAGTGTGAGGAACCTGGATCAATTTTAGTGGTGATACAGTCAGTAAAACAGGGTGCTGGAGGAGAGGGTTACTGAGTGACAGTGCGAGGGAGTTGGTTAACATCAGTAGATAAGCAGTCTGTAGCACAGGGCGCTAGGTGAGAAAAGGTAGTGAGTGACAGTGTGAGGGAGCTGGATTAACATCAGTAGAGATACAGACAGTAACACAGGGTGCTGGGGGAGAGAGGTTACTGAGTGACAGTGTGAAGGAGCTGGATTTACATCAGTAGAGATACAGTCAGTAACACAGGGTGCTGGGGGGAGAGGGGTTACTGACTGACAGTGTGAGGGAGCTGGATTAACATCTGTAGAGATACAGTCAGTAACACAGGGTGCTGGGGGGAGAGAGGTTACTGAGTGACAGTGTGAGGGAGCTGGATTAACATCAGTAGAGATACAGACAGTAACACAGGGTGCTGGGGGAGAGAGGTTACTGAGTGACAGTGTGAAGGAGCTGGATTAACATCAGTAGAGATACAGTCTGTAACACAGGGGGCTAGGGGAGAGGGGTTACTGAGTGACAGTGTGAGGGAGCTGGATTAACATCAGTAGAGATACAGTCAGTAACACAGGGTGCTGCGGGAAATGGGGTTATTGTGTGACAGAATGGGATTAACATTAGCAGAGATACCGTCAGAAAGACAGTGTGCTGGTGCAGAATGGTTACTGAGTTACCCATTGAGGGACCTCGAATAATATTAGTAAAGATACAGTCAGTAACACGGTGCTGCGGGAGAGGGGTTACTGAGTGACAGTGTGAGGAAGCTAGATTAACAT
Organism: Isurus oxyrinchus; assembly: GCA_026770705.1. NCBI lineage: Eukaryota > Metazoa > Chordata > Chondrichthyes > Lamniformes > Lamnidae > Isurus > Isurus oxyrinchus. The sequence continues at coordinate 82,258 of JANJGN010001410.1, read as the reverse complement.
CAGTAGTGATACAGTCAGTAACACAGGGTGCTGGGGGCGAGAGGGGTTTCTGTGTGACAGTGTGAGGGAGCTGGATTAACATCATTCGAGATACAGTCAGTAACACAGGGTGCTGGGGGAGAGGGGTTACTGAGTGACAATGTGAGGGAGCTGGATTAACGTCAGTAGAGATACAGTCAGTTTCGCAGGGCGCTGGGTGCAGTGGGACACTGACTAACAGTGTGAGGGAGATGGATTAACATAAGTAGAGATGCAGTCAGTAACACAGGGCGTTGGGGGAGATGAGGTACTGAGTGACAGTGTGAGGGAGCTGGATTAACATCAGTAGTGATACAGCCAGTAACACAGGGTGATGGGGGAGAGGGGTTACTGAGTGACAGTGTGAGGGAGCTGGATTAACATCAGCACAGAGTGCTGGGGGAGAGGGATTACTGAGTGACAGTGTGAGGGATCTGGATTAACATCAGCAGAGATACAGTCAGTCACACAGTTTGCTGGGGAGAGAGGGGTTACTGAGTGACAGTGTGAGGGAGCTGGATTAACATCAGTAGAGATACAGTCAGTAACACAGGGTGCTGGGGGACACGGGTTACTGAGTGTCAGTGTGAGGGAGCTGGATTAACATCAGGAGAGATACAGTCAGTAACACAGGGCGCTGTGGGGAGAGGGGTTACTGAGTGTCAGTGTGAGGGAGGTGTATTAACATTGGTAGAGATATAGTCAGTAACACAGGGAGCTGGGGGAGGGGTTACTGAGTGACAGTGTGAGGAAGCTGGATTAACATCTGTAGAGATACAATCAGTTACACAGGGTGCGGGGGGAGAGGGGTTACTGAGTGACAGTGTGAGGGAGGTGGATTAACATCAGTAGAGATACAGTCAGTTACACCGGGTGCTCGGTGAGGTTTTTACTGAGTGACAGTGCGAGGGAGCTGGATTAACATCAGTCGGTATACAGTCAGTAACACAGGGTGCTGGGGGAGAGGGGTTACTGAGTGACAGTGTGAGGGAGCTGGATTAACATCAGTAGAGATACAGTCAGTAACACACGGTGCTGGGGGAGAGGGGTTACTGAGTCACAGTGTGAGGAAGCTGGATTAACATCAGTAGTGTTACAGTCAGTAACACAGGGTGCTGGGGGGTGAGGAGTTACTGAGTGACTGTGTGAGGGAGCTGGATTAACATCAGCAGAGATACAGTCAGTAACACAGGGCGCTGGGGGGAGAGGAGTTACTGAGTGACTGTGTGAGGGAGCTGGATTAACATCAGTAGAGATACAGTCAGTAACACAGGGTGCTGGGGGAAATGGTGTTATTGTGTGACAGAGTGGGATTAACATTAGCAGAGATATCGTCAGAAAGACAGTGTGCTGGTGCAGAATGGTTACTGAGTTCCCCATTGAGGGACCTCGAATAATATTAGTAAAGATACAGTCAGTAACACAGGGTGCTGGGGGAAATGGGGTTATTGTGTGACAGATCGGGATTAACATTAGCAGAGATATCGTCAGAAAGACAGTGTGCTGGTGCAGAATGGTTACAGAGTTACCCATTGAGGGACCTCGAATAATATTAGTAAAGATACAGTCAGTAACACAGTGTGCTGGGGGAGAGGGGTTACTGAGTGACAGTGTGAGGGAGCTGGATTAACATCAGCAGAGATACAGTCAGTAACATAGGGCTCAGTGGGGAGAGGGGCTACAGAGTGACCCTCTGAGGCAGCTGGATTAACATCAGTAGACATACAGTCAGTAATACGGGGGGCTGGGGGGAGAAGGTTTACTGAGTGACAGTGTGAGGGAGCTGGATTAACATCAGTAGAGTTACAGTCAGTAACACAGCGTGCTGGGGTTGAGGGGTTACTGAGTGACAGTGTGAGGGAGCTGGATTAACATCAGTAGAGATGCAGTCAGTAACACAGGGTGCTGGGGGGAGAGGGGTTACTGAGTGACAGTGTGAGGGAGCTGGATTAACATCAGTAGAGATGCAGTCAGTAACACAGGGTGCTGTGGGGAGAGGGGTTACTGAGTGACAGCGTGAGGGAGCTGGATTAACATCAGTAGAGATATAGTCAGTAACACAGGGTGCTGGGGGGATAGGAGTTACTGAGTGACAGTGTGAGGGCGCTGGATTAACATCAGTAGAGATACAGTCAGTAACACAGCGTGTTGGGGGACTGGGGTTACTGAGTGACAGTGTGACAGAGCTGGATTAACATCTGGAGAGATACAGTCAGTAACACAGGGCGCTGGGGGGAGAGGGGTTAATGAGTGACAGTGTGAGGGTGCTGGATTAACATCAGTAGAGATACAGTCAGTAACACGGGACGCAGGGGGAGAGGGGTTACTGAGTGACAGTGCGAGGGAGCTGGATTAACATCAGTAGAGATACAGTCAGTAACACAGGGTGCTCGGGCAGGGTTTTACTGAGTGACAGTGCGAGGGAGCTGGATTAACATCAGTCGGTATACAGTCAGTAACTCAGTGTGCTGGGGGGGGAGAGGGGTTATTGAGTGACAGTGTGAGGGAACTGGATCAATTTTAGTGGAGATACAGTCAGTAACACAGGGTGCTTGGAGAGAGGGGTTATTGAGTGACAGTGTGAGGGAACTGGATTAACATCAGTCGAGATACAGTCAGTAACACAGGGTGCTGGGGAGAGGGGTTACTGAGTCACAGTGTGAGGGCGCTGGATTAACATCAGTAGAGATACCGTCAGTTACACAGGGTGTTGGGGGACAGGGGTTACTGAGTGACAGTGTGAGGGAGCTGGATTAACATCAGGAGAGATACAGTCAGTAACACAGGGCGCTGGGGGGAGAGGGGTTAATGAGTGACAGTGTGAGGAAGGTGGATTAACATCAGTAGAGATACAGTCAGAAACACAGGGTGCTGGGGGAGAGGGGTTACTGAGTGACAGTTCGAGGGAGCTGGATTAACATCAGTAGAGATACAGTCAGTAACACAGGGTGCTCGGGGAGGGTTTTACTGAGCGACAGTGCGAGGGAGCTGGATTAACATCAGTCGGTATACAGTCAGTAACACAGAGTGCTGGGCGAGAGCGGCTTCTGAGTGACAGTGTGAGGGAGCTGAAATAACATCAGTAGAGATGCAGTCAGTAACTCAGGGTGCTGGGGGGTGAGAGGGGTTACTGAGTGTCAGTGTGAGGTAACTGGATCAATTTTAGTGGAGATACAGTCAGTAACACAGGGTGCTGGGCGAGAGGGGTTACTGAGTGACAGTGTGAGGGAGCTGGATTATCATCAGTAGAGATACAGTCAGAAACACAGGCTGCTGGGGGAGAGGGGTTACTGAGTGACAGTGTGAGGGAGCTGGATTAACATCAATAGAGATATAGTCAGGAACACAGGGTGCTGGGGAGAGAGGGGTTACTGAGTGACAGTGTGAGGGAGCAGGATTAACATCAGTAGAGATACAGTCAGTAACACAGGTTGCTGGGGGAAATGGTGTTATTGTGCGACAGAGCGGGATTAACATTAGCAGAGATACCGTCAGAAAGACAGTGTGCTGGTGCAGAATGGTTACTGAGTTACCCATTGAGGGACCTCGAATAATATTAGTAAAGATACAGTCAGTAACACAGGGAGCTGGGGGAGAGGGGTTACTGAGTGACAGTGTGAGGGAGCTGGATTAACATCAGTAGAGATACAGTCAGTAACACAGGGTGCTGGGGGTAGAGGGGTTACTGAGTGACAGTGTGAGGGAGCTGGATTAACATCAGTAGAGATACAGTCAGTAACACGGTGCTGGGGGAGAGGTTTTAATTAGTGACAGTGTGAGGGAGCTGGGTTATCATCAGTAGAGATACAGTCAGTAACACAGGGGGCTAGGGGAGTGGGGTTACTGAGTGACAGTGTGAGGGAACTGGATCAATTTTAGTGAAGATACAGTCAGTAAAACAGGGTGCTGGGGGAGAGGGGTTATTGATTGACAGTGTGAGGGACCTGGATTAACATCAGTGGAGATATAGTCAGTAACACAGGGTGCTGGGGGGACAGGGGTTACTGAGTGACAGTGTGAGGAAGCTGGATTAACATCAGTAGAGATAAAGTCAGTAACACAGGGTGCTGGGGGAAATGGGGTTATTGTGTGACAGAGTGGGATTAACATTAGCAGAGATACCGACAGAAAGACAGTGTGCTGGTGCAGAATGGTTACTGAGTTACCCATTGAGGGACCTCGAATAATATTAGTAAAGATACAGTCAGTAACACCGGGTGCTGGGGGAGAGGGGTTACTGAGTGACAGTGTGAGGGAGCTGGATTAACATCAGTAGAGATATAGTCAGTAACACAGGGTGCTGGGGGAGAGGGGTTACTGAGTGACACTGTGAGGGAGCTGGATTAACATCAGTAGAGATACAGTCAGTAACACAGGGTGCTGGGGGAGAGGGGATAATGAGTGACAGTGTGAGGGAGCTGGATTAACATCAGAAGAGATACAGTCAGTAACACAGGGCGCTGGGGGTGAGGGGTTACTGAGTGACAGTGCGAGGGAGCTGGATTAACATCAGTCGGTATACAGTCAGTCACACAGAGTGCTGGGTGAGAGGGGTTACTGAGTGACAGTGTGAGGGAGCTGGATAAATTTTACAGAAGATACAGTCAGTTAAACAGGGTGCTGGGGGAGAGGGTTCCTGAGTGACAGTGCGAGGGAGATGGTTAACATCAGTAGATAAGCAGTCTGTAGCACAGGGCGCTAGGTGAGAAAAGGTAGTGAGTGACAGTGTGTGGGAGCTGGATTAACATTAGTAGTGTTACAGTCAGTAACACAGGGTGCTGGGCGAGAGGGGTTACTGAGTGACAGTGTGAGGGAGCTGGTTTATCATCAGTAGAGATACAGTCAGTAACATAGGGCGCTGGGGGGAGAGGGGTTACCGAGTGACTGTGTGAGGGAGCTGGATTAACATCAGTAGCGATACAGTCAGTAACACAGGGGGCTGGGGGAGAGGGGTTACTGAGTGACAGTGTGAGAGAGCTGCATTAACATCAGTAGAGATATAGTCAGTAACACAGGGTGCTGGGGAGACAGGGGTTACTGAGTGACAGTGTGAGGGAGCTGGATTAACATTAGTAGAGATACAGTCAGTATCACAGGGTGCTGGGGGAAATGGTGTTATTGTGTGACAGAGCGGGATTAACATTAGCAGAGATACCGTCAGAAAGACAGTGTGCTGGTGCAGAATGGTTACTGAGTTACCCATTGAGGGACCTCGAATAATATTAGTAAAGATACAGTCAGTAACACAGGGAGCTGGTGTAGAGGGGTTACTGAGTGACAGTGTGAGGGAGCTGGATTAACATCAATAGAGATACAGTCAGTAACACAGGTTGCAGGGGGGAGGGTTACTGAGTGACAGTGTGAGGGAGCTGGATTAACATTAGTAGAGATACAGTCAGTAACACAGGGTGCTGGGGGAGAGGGGTGACTGAGTGACAGTGTGAGGGAACTGGATCAATTTAAGTGAAGATACAGTCAGTAACACATTCTGCTGGAGGAGAGGGTTACTTAGTGACAGTGTGAGGGAGCAGGATTAACATCAGTAGAGATACAGTCAGTAAAACAGGGTGCTGGGGGAAATGGGGTTATTGTGTGACAGATCGAGATTAACATTCGCAGAGATACCGTCAGAAAGACAGTGTGCTGGTGCAGAATGGTTACTGAGTTACCCATTGAGGGAATTCAGATAACACTATTGAAGATACAGTTAGTAACACAGGGTGCTGGGGGAGAGGGGTTACTGAGTGACAGTGTGAGGGAGCTGGATTAATATCAGTAGAGATACAGTCAGTAACACAAGGTGCTGGGGGACAGGGGTTACTGAGTGACAGTGTGAGGGAGCTGGATTAACATCAGTAGAGATACAGTCAGTAACACAGGGTGCTGGGGGGTGAGGGTTTACGAGGTGACAGTGTGAGGGAGCTGGATTCATATCAGTAGAGATACAGTCAGTAACACAGGGTGCTGGGGGAGAGGGGTTACTGAGTGACAGTGTGAGGGAGCTGGATTAACATCAGTAGAGATACAGTCAGTAACACAGGGTGCTTGGGGGAGAGGGGTTACTGAGTGACAGTGTGAGGGAGCTGGATTAACATCAGTGGAGATACAGTCAGTAACACAGGGCGCTGCGGGTGAGGGGTTACTGAGTGACAGTGCGAGGGAGCTGGATTAACATCAGTCGGTATACAGTCAGTAACACAGAGTGCTCGGGGAGAGGGGGTACTGAGTGACAGTGTGAGGGAGCTGGATTAACATCAGTAGAGATACAGTCAGTAAAACAGGGTGCTGGGGTAGACGGTTACTGAGTGACAGTGCGAGGGAGTTGGTTAACATCAGTAGATAAGCAGTCTGTAGCACAGGGGGCTAGGTGAGAAAAGGTAGTGAGTGACAGTGTGACGGAGCTGGATTAACATCAGTAGAGATACAGTCAGTAACACAGGGTGCTGGGCGAGAGGGGTTACTGAGTGACTGTGTGAGGGAGCTGGATTATCATCAGTAGAGATACAGTCAGTAACATAGGGCGCTGGGGGGAGAGGGGTTACCGAGTGACTGTGTGAGGGAGCTGGATTAACATCAGTAGCGATACAGTCAGTAACACAGGGTGCTGGGGGAAAGGGGTTACTGAGTGACAGTGTGAGAGAGCTGCATTAACATCAGTAGAGATACAGTCAGTAACACAGGGTGCTGGGGAGACAGGGGTTACTGAGTGACAGTGTGAGAGAGCTGCATTAACATCAGTAGAGATACAGTCAGTAACACAGGGTGCTGGGGGAAATGGTGTTATTGTGTGACAGAGCGGGATTAACATTAGAAGAGATACCGTCAGAAAGACAGTGTGCTGGTGCAGAATGGTTACTGAGTTACCCATTGAGGGACCTCGAATAATATTAGTAAAGATACAGTCAGTAACACAGGGTGCTGGGGGAGAGGGGTTACTGATTGACAGTGTGAGGCAACTGGATCAATTTAAGTTAAGATACAGTCAGTAACACAGGCTGCTGGAGGAGAGGGTTACTGAATGACAGTGTGAGGGAGCAGGATTATCATCAGTAGAGATACAGTCAGTAAAACAGGGTGCTGGGGGAAATGGGGTTATTGTGTGACAGATCGAGATTAACATTCGCGGAGATACCGTCAGAAAGACAGTGTGCTGGTGCAGAATGGTTACTGAGTTACCCATTGAGGGACCTCGAATAATATTAGTAAAGATACAGTCAGTAACACAGGGAGCTGGGGGAGAGGGGTTACTGAGTGACAGTGTGAGGGAGCTGGATTAACATCAGTAGAGATACAGTCAGTAACACAGGGTGCTGGGGGTAGAGGGGTTACTGAGTGACAGTGTGAGGGAGCTGGATTAACATCAGTAGAGATACAGTCAGTAACACGGTGCTGGGGGAGAGGTTTTAATTAGTGACAGTGTGAGGGAGCTGGGTTATCATCAGTAGAGATACAGTCAGTAACACAGGGGGCTAGGGGAGTGGGGTTACTGAGTGACAGTGTGAGGGAACTGGATCAATTTTAGTGAAGATACAGTCAGTAAAACAGGGTGCTGGGGGAGAGGGGTTATTGATTGACAGTGTGAGGGACCTGGATTAACATCAGTGGAGATATAGTCAGTAACACAGGGTGCTGGGGGGACAGGGGTTACTGAGTGACAGTGTGAGGAAGCTGGATTAACATCAGTAGAGATAAAGTCAGTAACACAGGGTGCTGGGGGAAATGGGGTTATTGTGTGACAGAGTGGGATTAACATTAGCAGAGATACCGACAGAAAGACAGTGTGCTGGTGCAGAATGGTTACTGAGTTACCCATTGAGGGACCTCGAATAATATTAGTAAAGATACAGTCAGTAACACCGGGTGCTGGGGGAGAGGGGTTACTGAGTGACAGTGTGAGGGAGCTGGATTAACATCAGTAGAGATATAGTCAGTAACACAGGGTGCTGGGGGAGAGGGGTTACTGAGTGACACTGTGAGGGAGCTGGATTAACATCAGTAGAGATACAGTCAGTAACACAGGGTGCTGGGGGAGAGGGGATAATGAGTGACAGTGTGAGGGAGCTGGATTAACATCAGAAGAGATACAGTCAGTAACACAGGGCGCTGGGGGTGAGGGGTTACTGAGTGACAGTGCGAGGGAGCTGGATTAACATCAGTCGGTATACAGTCAGTCACACAGAGTGCTGGGTGAGAGGGGTTACTGAGTGACAGTGTGAGGGAGCTGGATAAATTTTACAGAAGATACAGTCAGTTAAACAGGGTGCTGGGGGAGAGGGTTCCTGAGTGACAGTGCGAGGGAGATGGTTAACATCAGTAGATAAGCAGTCTGTAGCACAGGGCGCTAGGTGAGAAAAGGTAGTGAGTGACAGTGTGTGGGAGCTGGATTAACATTAGTAGTGTTACAGTCAGTAACACAGGGTGCTGGGCGAGAGGGGTTACTGAGTGACAGTGTGAGGGAGCTGGTTTATCATCAGTAGAGATACAGTCAGTAACATAGGGCGCTGGGGGGAGAGGGGTTACCGAGTGACTGTGTGAGGGAGCTGGATTAACATCAGTAGCGATACAGTCAGTAACACAGGGGGCTGGGGGAGAGGGGTTACTGAGTGACAGTGTGAGAGAGCTGCATTAACATCAGTAGAGATATAGTCAGTAACACAGGGTGCTGGGGAGACAGGGGTTACTGAGTGACAGTGTGAGGGAGCTGGATTAACATTAGTAGAGATACAGTCAGTATCACAGGGTGCTGGGGGAAATGGTGTTATTGTGTGACAGAGCGGGATTAACATTAGCAGAGATACCGTCAGAAAGACAGTGTGCTGGTGCAGAATGGTTACTGAGTTACCCATTGAGGGACCTCGAATAATATTAGTAAAGATACAGTCAGTAACACAGGGAGCTGGTGTAGAGGGGTTACTGAGTGACAGTGTGAGGGAGCTGGATTAACATCAATAGAGATACAGTCAGTAACACAGGTTGCAGGGGGGAGGGTTACTGAGTGACAGTGTGAGGGAGCTGGATTAACATTAGTAGAGATACAGTCAGTAACACAGGGTGCTGGGGGAGAGGGGTGACTGAGTGACAGTGTGAGGGAACTGGATCAATTTAAGTGAAGATACAGTCAGTAACACATTCTGCTGGAGGAGAGGGTTACTTAGTGACAGTGTGAGGGAGCAGGATTAACATCAGTAGAGATACAGTCAGTAAAACAGGGTGCTGGGGGAAATGGGGTTATTGTGTGACAGATCGAGATTAACATTCGCAGAGATACCGTCAGAAAGACAGTGTGCTGGTGCAGAATGGTTACTGAGTTACCCATTGAGGGAATTCAGATAACACTATTGAAGATACAGTTAGTAACACAGGGTGCTGGGGGAGAGGGGTTACTGAGTGACAGTGTGAGGGAGCTGGATTAATATCAGTAGAGATACAGTCAGTAACACAAGGTGCTGGGGGACAGGGGTTACTGAGTGACAGTGTGAGGGAGCTGGATTAACATCAGTAGAGATACAGTCAGTAACACAGGGTGCTGGGGGGTGAGGGTTTACGAGGTGACAGTGTGAGGGAGCTGGATTCATATCAGTAGAGATACAGTCAGTAACACAGGGTGCTGGGGGAGAGGGGTTACTGAGTGACAGTGTGAGGGAGCTGGATTAACATCAGTAGAGATACAGTCAGTAACACAGGGTGCTTGGGGGAGAGGGGTTACTGAGTGACAGTGTGAGGGAGCTGGATTAACATCAGTGGAGATACAGTCAGTAACACAGGGCGCTGCGGGTGAGGGGTTACTGAGTGACAGTGCGAGGGAGCTGGATTAACATCAGTCGGTATACAGTCAGTAACACAGAGTGCTCGGGGAGAGGGGGTACTGAGTGACAGTGTGAGGGAGCTGGTTTAACATCAGTAGAGATACAGTCAGTAAAACAGGGTGCTGGGGTAGACGGTTACTGAGTGACAGTGCGAGGGAGTTGGTTAACATCAGTAGATAAGCAGTCTGTAGCACAGGGGGCTAGGTGAGAAAAGGTAGTGAGTGACAGTGTGACGGAGCTGGATTAACATCAGTAGAGATACAGTCAGTAACAGATGGTGCTGGGGGGAGAGGGGTTACTGAGTGACAGTGTGAGCGAGCTGGATTAACATTAGTAGTGTTACAGTCAGTAACACAGGGTGCTGGGCGAGAGGGGTTACTGAGTGACTGTGTGAGGGAGCTGGATTATCATCAGTAGAGATACAGTCAGTAACATAGGGCGCTGGGGGGAGAGGGGTTACCGAGTGACTGTGTGAGGGAGCTGGATTAACATCAGTAGCGATACAGTCAGTAACACAGGGTGCTGGGGGAAAGGGGTTACTGAGTGACAGTGTGAGAGAGCTGCATTAACATCAGTAGAGATACAGTCAGTAACACAGGGTGCTGGGGAGACAGGGGTTACTGAGTGACAGTGTGAGAGAGCTGCATTAACATCAGTAGAGATACAGTCAGTAACACAGGGTGCTGGGGGAAATGGTGTTATTGTGTGACAGAGCGGGATTAACATTAGAAGAGATACCGTCAGAAAGACAGTGTGCTGGTGCAGAATGGTTACTGAGTTACCCATTGAGGGACCTCGAATAATATTAGTAAAGATACAGTCAGTAACACAGGGTGCTGGGGGAGAGGGGTTACTGATTGACAGTGTGAGGCAACTGGATCAATTTAAGTTAAGATACAGTCAGTAACACAGGCTGCTGGAGGAGAGGGTTACTGAATGACAGTGTGAGGGAGCAGGATTATCATCAGTAGAGATACAGTCAGTAAAACAGGGTGCTGGGGGAAATGGGGTTATTGTGTGACAGATCGAGATTAACATTCGCGGAGATACCGTCAGAAAGACAGTGTGCTGGTGCAGAATGGTTACTGAGTTACCCATTGAGGGACCTCAAATAACACTATTGAAGATACAGTCAGTAACACAGGGTGCTGGGGGAGAGGTGCTAATGAGTGACAGTGTGAGGGAGGTGGATTAACATCAGTAGAGATACAGTCAGTAACACAGGGTGCCTGGGGGACAGGGGTTACTGAGTGACAGTGTGACGGAGCTGGATTAACATCAGTAGAGATACAGTCAGTAACACAGGGGGCTAGGGGAGAGGGGTTACTGAGTGACAGTGTGAGTGTGCTGGATTAACATGAGTAGAGATACAGTCAGTAACACAGGGTGCTGGGGGAGAGGGGTTAATGAGTGACAGTGCGAGGGAACTGGATTAACATCAGTAGAGATACAGTCAGTAACACAGGGTGCTGGGGGAGAGGTGCTAATGACTGACAGTGTGAGGGAGGTGGATTAACATCAGTAGAGATACAGTCAGTAACACAGGGTGCTGGGGGACAGGGGTTACTGAGTGACAGTGTGAGGGAGCTGGATTAACATCAGTAGAGATAGAGTCAGTAACACAGGGTGCTTGGAGGGAGGGATTACTTAGTGACAGTGTATGGGAGCTCGATTAACATCAGTAGAGATATGGTCAGTAACACAAGTTGCTGGGGAGAAACGGTTTACTGAGTGACAGTGTGAGGGAGCTGGATTAACATCAGGAGAGATACAGTCAGTATCACAGGGCGCTGGGTGGAGAGGGGTCACTGAGTGACAGTGCGAGGGAGCTGGATTAACATCAGTCGATATACAGTAAGGAACACAGGGTGCAGGGAGCGAGGGGTTACTGAGTGAAAGTGTGAGGGAGCTGGATTAACATCAGTAGACATACAGTCATTAGCACAGGGTGCTGGGGGGAGAGGGGTTACTGAGTGACAGTGAGTGGGAGCTGGATTAACATCAGTAGAGATACAGTCAGTAACACAGTGTGCTCGGGGGGAGAGGGGTTACTGAGTGACAGTGTGAGGGAGCTGGATTAACATCAGTAGAGATACAGTCAGTAACTCAGGGTGCTGGTGGAGAGGGGTTACTGAGTGACAGAGGGAGGGAACTGGATTTATTTTAGTGATGATACAGTCAGTAAAACAGGGTGCTGGGGGGAGAGGGGTTACTGAGTGACAGTGTGAGGGAGCTGGATTAACATCAGTAGAGATACAGTCAGTAACACAGGGTGCTGGGGGGAGAGGGGTTACTGAGTGACAGTGAGTGGGAGCTGGATTAACATCAGTAGAGATACAGTCAGTAACACAGTGTGCTCGGGGGGAGAGGGGTAACTGAGTGACAGTGTGAGGGAGCTGGATTAACATCAGTAGAGATACAGTCAGTAACTCAGGGTGCTGGTGGAGAGGGGTTACTGAGTGACAGAGGGAGGGAACTGGATTAATTTTAGTGATGATACAGTCAGTAAAACAGGGTGCTGGGGGGAGAGGGGTTACTGAGTGACAGTGTGAGGGAGCTGGATTAACATCAGTAGAGATACAGTCAGTAACACAGGGTGCTGGGGGAAATGGGTTTATTGTGTGACAGAGTGGGATTAACATTAGCAGAGATACCGTCAGAAAGACAGTGTGCTGGTGCAGAATGGTTACTGAGTTCCCCATTGAGGGACCTCGAATAATATTAGTAAAGATACAGTCAGCAACACAGGGTGCTGGGGGAGAGGGGTTACTGAGTGACAGTGTGAGGGAGCTGGATTAACATCAGTAGAGATACAGTCAGTAACACAGGTTGCTGGGGGGAGAGGGTTACTGAGTGACAGTGTGAGGGAGCTGGATTAACATCAGTCGAGATACAGTCAGTAACACAGTGCACTGGGGGACAGGGGTTAATGAGTGACAGTGTGAGGGAGTTTTATTAACATCAGTCGGGATTTAGTCAGTAACACAGGGTGCTGGGGGAGAGGGGTTAATGAGTGAGAGTGTGAGGGAGCTGGATTAACGCCAGTAGATATACAGTCTGTAACACAGGTGGTTGGGGGAGATGAGGTACAGAGTGACAGTGTGAGGGAGCTGGATTAACATCAGTAGTGTTACAGCCAGAAACACAGGGTGATGGGGGAGAGGGTTTACTGTATGAGAGTGTGAGGGAGCTGGATTAACATCAGCACAGGGCGCTGGTGGACAGGGGTTACTGAGTGACAGTGTGAGGGAGCTGGATTAACATCAGAAGAGATACAGTCAGTAACACAGGGTGCTGGGGGGAGAGGGGTTACTGAGTGACAGTGTGAGGGAGCTGGATTAACATCAGTAGAGATACAGTCAGTAACACAGGGTGGTGGGGGAGAGTGGTTACTGAGTGACAGTGTGAGGGAGGTGGATTAACATCAGTAGAGATACAGTCAGTAACACAGGGTGCTGGGGGAGAGGTGCTAATGAGTGACAGTGTGAGGGAGGTGGATTAACATCAGTAGAGATACAGTCAGTAACACAGTGTGCTGGGGGACAGGGGTTACTGAGTGACAGTGTGACGGAGCTGGATTAACATCAGTAGAGATACAGTCAGTAACACCGGGGGCTAGGGGAGAGGGGTTACTGAGTGACAGTGTGAGTGTGCTGGATTAACATCAGTAGAGATACAGTCAGTAACACAAGGTGCTGGGTAGAAACGGTTTACTGAGTGACAGTGTGAGAGTGCTGGATTAATATCAGTAGAGATACAGTCAGTAACACAGGGTGCTGGGTGAGAGGGGTTAATGAGTGACAGTGCGAGGGAGCTGGATTAACATCAGTAGAGATACAGTCAGTAACACAGGGTGCTGGGGAGAGAGGGGTTACTGAGTGACAGTGTGAGGAATCTGGATTAACATCAGTAGAGATGCAGTCAGTAACACAGGGTGCTGGGGGGGAGGTGCTAATGACTGACAGTGTGAGGGAGGTGGATTAACATCAGTAGAGATACAGTCAGTAACACAGGGTGCTGGGGGACAGGTGTTACTGAGTGACAGTGTGAGAGAGGTGGATTAACATCAGTAGAGATACAGTCAGTAACACAGGGTGCTGGGGGACAGGGGTTACTGAGTGACAGTGTGAGGGAGCTGGATTAACATCAGTAGAGATACAGTCAGTAACACAGGGTGCTTGGAGAGAGGAGTTACTGAGTGACAGTTCGAGGGAGCTGGATTAACATCAGTCGGTATACAGTAAGTAACACAGGGTGCAGGGAGAGAGGGGTTACTGAGTGAAAGTGTGAGGGAGCTGGATTAACATCTGTAGAGATACAGTCAGTGAAACAGGGTGCTGGGGGAGAGGGCTTACTGAGTGACAGTGTGAGGGACCTGGATTAACATCATTGGAGATATAGTCAGTAACACAGGGTGCTGGGGGGAGAGGGGTTACTGAGTGACAGTGTGAGGGAGCTGGATTAACATCAGTAGAGATACAGTCAGTAACACAGGGTGCTGGGGGAAGAGGGGTTACTGAGTGACAGTGTGAGGGATCTGGATTAACATCAGTAGAGATACAGTCAGTTACACAGGGCGCTGGGGGTCAGGGGTTACTGAGTGACTGTGTGAGGGCGCTGCATTAACATCTGTTGAGATACAGTCAGTAACACGGTGCTGGGGGAGAGGTTTTAATTAGTGACAGTGTGAGGGAGCTGGGTTATCATCAGTAGAGATACAGTCAGTAACACAGGGGGCTAGGGGAGTGGGGTTACTGAGTGACAGTGTGAGGGAACTGGATCAATTTTAGTGAAGATACAGTCAGTAAAACAGGGTGCTGGGGGAGAGGGGTTATTGATTGACAGTGTGAGGGACCTGGATTAACATCAGTGGAGATATAGTCAGTAACACAGGGTGCTGGGGGGACAGGGGTTACTGAGTGACAGTGTGAGGAAGCTGGATTAACATCAGTAGAGATAAAGTCAGTAACACAGGGTGCTGGGGGAAATGGGGTTATTGTGTGACAGAGTGGGATTAACATTAGCAGAGATACCGACAGAAAGACAGTGTGCTGGTGCAGAATGGTTACTGAGTTACCCATTGAGGGACCTCGAATAATATTAGTAAAGATACAGTCAGTAACACCGGGTGCTGGGGGAGAGGGGTTACTGAGTGACAGTGTGAGGGAGCTGGATTAACATCAGTAGAGATATAGTCAGTAACACAGGGTGCTGGGGGAGAGGGGTTACTGAGTGACACTGTGAGGGAGCTGGATTAACATCAGTAGAGATACAGTCAGTAACACAGGGTGCTGGGGGAGAGGGGATAATGAGTGACAGTGTGAGGGAGCTGGATTAACATCAGAAGAGATACAGTCAGTAACACAGGGCGCTGGGGGTGAGGGGTTACTGAGTGACAGTGCGAGGGAGCTGGATTAACATCAGTCGGTATACAGTCAGTCACACAGAGTGCTGGGTGAGAGGGGTTACTGAGTGACAGTGTGAGGGAGCTGGATAAATTTTACAGAAGATACAGTCAGTAAAACAGGGTGCTGGGGGAGAGGGTTCCTGAGTGACAGTGCGAGGGAGATGGTTAACATCAGTAGATAAGCAGTCTGTAGCACAGGGCGCTAGGTGAGAAAAGGTAGTGAGTGACAGTGTGTGGGAGCTGGATTAACATTAGTAGTGTTACAGTCAGTAACACAGGGTGCTGGGCGAGAGGGGTTACTGAGTGACAGTGTGAGGGAGCTGGTTTATCATCAGTAGAGATACAGTCAGTAACATAGGGCGCTGGGGGGAGAGGGGTTACCGAGTGACTGTGTGAGGGAGCTGGATTAACATCAGTAGCGATACAGTCAGTAACACAGGGGGCTGGGGGAGAGGGGTTACTGAGTGACAGTGTGAGAGAGCTGCATTAACATCAGTAGAGATATAGTCAGTAACACAGGGTGCTGGGGAGACAGGGGTTACTGAGTGACAGTGTGAGGGAGCTGGATTAACATTAGTAGAGATACAGTCAGTATCACAGGGTGCTGGGGGAAATGGTGTTATTGTGTGACAGAGCGGGATTAACATTAGCAGAGATACCGTCAGAAAGACAGTGTGCTGGTGCAGAATGGTTACTGAGTTACCCATTGAGGGACCTCGAATAATATTAGTAAAGATACAGTCAGTAACACAGGGAGCTGGTGTAGAGGGGTTACTGAGTGACAGTGTGAGGGAGCTGGATTAACATCAATAGAGATACAGTCAGTAACACAGGTTGCAGGGGGGAGGGTTACTGAGTGACAGTGTGAGGGAGCTGGATTAACATTAGTAGAGATACAGTCAGTAACACAGGGTGCTGGGGGAGAGGGGTGACTGAGTGACAGTGTGAGGGAACTGGATCAATTTAAGTGAAGATACAGTCAGTAACACATTCTGCTGGAGGAGAGGGTTACTTAGTGACAGTGTGAGGGAGCAGGATTAACATCAGTAGAGATACAGTCAGTAAAACAGGGTGCTGGGGGAAATGGGGTTATTGTGTGACAGATCGAGATTAACATTCGCAGAGATACCGTCAGAAAGACAGTGTGCTGGTGCAGAATGGTTACTGAGTTACCCATTGAGGGAATTCAAATAACACTATTGAAGATACAGTTAGTAACACAGGGTGCTGGGGGAGAGGGGTTACTGAGTGACAGTGTGAGGGAGCTGGATTAATATCAGTAGAGATACAGTCAGTAACACAAGGTGCTGGGGGACAGGGGTTACTGAGTGACAGTGTGAGGGAGCTGGATTAACATCAGTAGAGATACAGTCAGTAACACAGGGTGCTGGGGGGTGAGGGTTTACGAGGTGACAGTGTGAGGGAGCTGGATTCATATCAGTAGAGATACAGTCAGTAACACAGGGTGCTGGGGGAGAGGGGTTACTGAGTGACAGTGTGAGGGAGCTGGATTAACATCAGTAGAGATACAGTCAGTAACACAGGGTGCTTGGGGGAGAGGGGTTACTGAGTGACAGTGTGAGGGAGCTGGATTAACATCAGTGGAGATACAGTCAGTAACACAGGGCGCTGCGGGTGAGGGGTTACTGAGTGACAGTGCGAGGGAGCTGGATTAACATCAGTCGGTATACAGTCAGTAACACAGAGTGCTCGGGGAGAGGGGGTACTGAGTGACAGTGTGAGGGAGCTGGATTAACATCAGTAGAGATACAGTCAGTAAAACAGGGTGCTGGGGTAGACGGTTACTGAGTGACAGTGCGAGGGAGTTGGTTAACATCAGTAGATAAGCAGTCTGTAGCACAGGGGGCTAGGTGAGAAAAGGTAGTGAGTGACAGTGTGACGGAGCTGGATTAACATCAGTAGAGATACAGTCAGTAACAGACGGTGCTGGGGGGAGAGGGGTTACTGAGTGACAGTGTGAGCGAGCTGGATTAACATTAGTAGTGTTACAGTCAGTAACACAGGGTGCTGGGCGAGAGGGGTTACTGAGTGACTGTGTGAGGGAGCTGGATTATCATCAGTAGAGATACAGTCAGTAACATAGGGCGCTGGGGGGAGAGGGGTTACCGAGTGACTGTGTGAGGGAGCTGGATTAACATCAGTAGCGATACAGTCAGTAACACAGGGTGCTGGGGGAAAGGGGTTACTGAGTGACAGTGTGAGAGAGCTGCATTAACATCAGTAGAGATACAGTCAGTAACACAGGGTGCTGGGGAGACAGGGGTTACTGAGTGACAGTGTGAGAGAGCTGCATTAACATCAGTAGAGATACAGTCAGTAACACAGGGTGCTGGGGGAAATGGTGTTATTGTGTGACAGAGCGGGATTAACATTAGAAGAGATACCGTCAGAAAGACAGTGTGCTGGTGCAGAATGGTTACTGAGTTACCCATTGAGGGACCTCGAATAATATTAGTAAAGATACAGTCAGTAACACAGGGTGCTGGGGGAGAGGGGTTACTGATTGACAGTGTGAGGCAACTGGATCAATTTAAGTTAAGATACAGTCAGTAACACAGGCTGCTGGAGGAGAGGGTTACTGAATGACAGTGTGAGGGAGCAGGATTATCATCAGTAGAGATACAGTCAGTAAAACAGGGTGCTGGGGGAAATGGGGTTATTGTGTGGCAGATCGAGATTAACATTCGCGGAGATACCGTCAGAAAGACAGTGTGCTGGTGCAGAATGGTTACTGAGTTACCCATTGAGGGACCTCAAATAACACTATTGAAGATACAGTCAGTAACACAGGGTGCTGGGGGAGAGGTGCTAATGAGTGACAGTGTGAGGGAGGTGGATTAACATCAGTAGAGATACAGTCAGTAACACAGGGTGCCTGGGGGACAGGGGTTACTGAGTGACAGTGTGACGGAGCTGGATTAACATCAGTAGAGATACAGTCAGTAACACAGGGGGCTAGGGGAGAGGGGTTACTGAGTGACAGTGTGAGTGTGCTGGATTAACATGAGTAGAGATACAGTCAGTAACACAGGGTGCTGGGGGAGAGGGGTTAATGAGTGACAGTGCGAGGGAACTGGATTAACATCAGTAGAGATACAGTCAGTAACACAGGGTGCTGGGGGAGAGGTGCTAATGACTGACAGTGTGAGGGAGGTGGATTAACATCAGTAGAGATACAGTCAGTAACACAGGGTGCTGGGGGACAGGGGTTACTGAGTGACAGTGTGAGGGAGCTGGATTAACATCAGTAGAGATAGAGTCAGTAACACAGGGTGCTTGGAGGGAGGGATTACTTAGTGACAGTGTATGGGAGCTCGATTAACATCAGTAGAGATATGGTCAGTAACACAAGTTGCTGGGGAGAAACGGTTTACTGAGTGACAGTGTGATGGAGCTGGATTAACATCAGGAGAGATACAGTCAGTATCACAGGGCGCTGGGTGGAGAGGGGTCACTGAGTGACAGTGTGAGGGAGCTGGATTAACATCAGTAGACATACAGTCATTAGCACAGGGTGCTGGGGGGAGAGGGGTTACTGAGTGACAGTGAGTGGGAGCTGGATTAACATCAGTAGAGATACAGTCAGTAACACAGTGTGCTCGGGGGGAGAGGGGTTACTGAGTGACAGTGTGAGGGAGCTGAATTAACATCAGTAGAGATACAGTCAGTAACACAGTGTGCTCGGGGGGAGAGGGGTAACTGAGTGACAGTGTGAGGGAGCTGGATTAACATCAGTAGAGATACAGTCAGTAACTCAGGGTGCTGGTGGAGAGGGGTTACTGAGTGACAGAGGGAGGGAACTGGATTAATTTTAGTGATGATACAGTCAGTAAAACAGGGTGCTGGGGGGAGAGGGGTTACTGAGTGACAGTGTGAGGGAGCTGGATTAACATCAGTAGAGTTACAGTCAGTAACACAGGGTGCTGGGGGAGAGGGGTCACTGAGTGACAGTGTGAGGAAGCTGGATTAACATCAGTAGAGATACAGTCAGTAACACAGGGTGCTGGGGGAAATGGGTTTATTGTGTGACAGAGTGGGATTAACATTAGCAGAGATACCGTCAGAAAGACAGTGTGCTGGTGCAGAATGGTTACTGAGTTCCCCATTGAGGGACCTCGAATAATATTAGTAAAGATACAGTCAGCAACACAGGGTGCTGGGGGAGAGGGGTTACTGAGTGACACTGTTAGGGAGCTGGATTAACATCAGTAGAGATACAGTCAGTAACACAGGGTCCTGGGGGGAGAGGGTTACTGAGTGACAGTGTGAGGGAGCTGGATTAACATCAGTAGAGATACAGTCAGTAACACAGGTTGCTGGGGGGAGAGGGTTACTGAGTGACAGTGTGAGGGAGCTGGATTAACATCAGTCGAGATACAGTCAGTAACACAGTGCACTGGGGGACAGGGGTTAATGAGTGACAGTGTGAGGGAGTTTTATTAACATCAGTCGGGATTTAGTCAGTAACACAGGGTGCTGGGGGAGAGGGGTTAATGAGTGAGAGTGTGAGGGAGCTGGATTAACGCCAGTAGAGATGCAGTCTGTAACACAGGTGGTTGGGGGAGATGAGGTACAGAGTGACAGTGTGAGGGAGCTGGATTAACATCAGTAGTGTTACAGCCAGAAACACAGGGTGATGGGGGAGAGGGTTTACTGTATGAGAGTGTGAGGGAGCTGGATTAACATCAGCACAGGGCGCTGGTGGACAGGGGTTACTGAGTGACAGTGTGAGGGAGCTGGATTAACATCAGAAGAGATACAGTCAGTAACACAGGGTGCTGGGGGGAGAGGGGTTACTGAGTGACAGTGTGAGGGAGGTGGATTAACATCAGTAGAGATACAGTCAGTAACACAGGGTGCTGGGGGAGAGGTGCTAATGAGTGACAGTGTGAGGGAGGTGGATTAACATCAGTAGAGATACAGTCAGTAACACAGTGTGCTGGGGGACAGGGGTTACTGAGTGACAGTGTGACGGAGCTGGATTAACATCAGTAGAGATACAGTCAGTAACGCCGGGGGCTAGGGGAGAGGGGTTACTGAGTGACAGTGTGAGTGTGCTGGATTAACATCAGTAGAGATACAGTCAGTAACACAAGGTGCTGGGTAGAAACGGTTTACTGAGTGACAGTGTGAGAGTGCTGGATTAATATCAGTAGAGATACAGTCAGTAACACAGGGTGCTGGGTGAGAGGGGTTACTGAGTGACAGTGTGAGGAATCTGGATTAACATCAGTAGAGATGCAGTCAGTAACACAGGGTGCTGGGGGGGAGGTGCTAATGACTGACAGTGTGAGGGAGGTGGATTAACATCAGTAGAGATACAGTCAGTAACACAGGGTGCTGGGGGACAGGTGTTACTGAGTGACAGTGTGAGGGAGCTGGATTAACATCAGTAGAGATAGAGTCAGTAACACAGGGTGCTTGGAGGGAGGGATTACTTAGTGACAGTGTATGGGAGCTCGATTAACATCAGTAGAGATACAGTCAGTAACACAGTGTGCTCGGGGGGAGAGGGGTTACTGAGTGACAGAGGGAGGGAACTGGATCAATTTTAGTGATGATACAGTCAGTAAAACAGGGTGCTGGGGGGAGAGGGGTTACTGAGTGACAGTGTGAGGGAGCTGGATTAACATCAGTAGAGATACAGTCAGTAACACAGGGTGCTGGGGGAGAGGGGTTACTGAGTGACAGTGTGAGGGAGCTGGATTAATATCAGTAGAGATACAGTCAGTAACACAGTGTGGTGGGGGAGAGTGGTTACTGAGTGACAGTGTGAGGGAGCTGGATTAACATCATAGAGATACAGTCAGTAACACAGGGTGCTGGGGGAGAGGGGTTACTGACTGACAGTGTGAGGGAGCTGGATTAACATCAGTAGAGATACAGTCAGTATCTCAGGGTGCTGGGGGGAGAGGGGTTACTGAGTGACAGTGTGAGGGAGCTGGATTAACATCAGTAGAGATACAGTCAGTAACACAGGGTGCTGGGGGAGAGGGGTTACTGATTGACAGTGTGAAGGAACTGGATCAATTTAAGTTAAGATACAGTCAGTAACACAGGCTGCTGGAGGAGAGGGTTACTGAGTGACAGTGTGAGGGAGCAGGATTATCATCAATAGAGATACAGTCAGTAAAACAGGGTGCTGGGGGAAATGGGGTTATTGTGTGACAGATCGAGATTAACATTCGCGAGATGCCGTCAGAAAGACAGTGTGCTGGTGCAGAATGGTTACTGAGTTACCCATTGAGGGACCTCAAATAACACTATTGAAGATACAGTCAGTAACACAGGGTGCTGGGGGAGAGGGGTTACTGAGTGACAGCGTGAGGGAGCAGGATTAACATCAGTAGAGATACAGTCAGTAACAGAGGGTGCTGGGGGAGAGGGGTTACTGAGTGACAGTGTGAGGGAGCTGGATTAACATCAGTAGAGGTACAGTCAGTAACACGGCGCTGGGGGGAGAGGGGTTACTGAGTGACTGTGAGGGAGCTGGATTAACATCAGTAGAGATACAGTCAGTAACACAGGGTGCTGGGGGAGAGGTGCTAATGAGTGACAGTGTGAGGGAGGTGGATTAACATCAGTAGAGATACAGTCAGTAACACAGGGTGCTGGGGGAGAGGTGCTAATGAGTGACAGTGTGAGGGAGGTGGATTAACATCAGTAGAGATACAGTCAGTAACACAGTGTGCTGGGGGACAGGGGTTACTGAGTGACAGTGTGACGGAGCTGGATTAACATCAGTAGAGATACAGTCAGTAACACCGGGGGCTAGGGGAGAGGGGTTACTGAGTGACAGTGTGAGTGTGCTGGATTAACATCAGTAGAGATACAGTCAGTAACACAAGGTGCTGGGTAGAAACGGTTTACTGAGTGACAGTGTGAGAGTGCTGGATTAATATCAGTAGAGATACAGTCAGTAACACAGGGTGCTGGGGAGAGAGGGGTTACTGAGTGACAGTGTGAGGAATCTGGATTAACATCAGTA
The DNA here is from genome assembly GCA_026770705.1 of Isurus oxyrinchus. NCBI lineage: Eukaryota > Metazoa > Chordata > Chondrichthyes > Lamniformes > Lamnidae > Isurus > Isurus oxyrinchus. The sequence continues at coordinate 60,018 of JANJGN010001410.1, read as the reverse complement.
GAGATGCAGTCAGTAACACAGGGTGCTGGGGGGGAGGTGCTAATGACTGACAGTGTGAGGGAGGTGGATTAACATCAGTAGAGATACAGTCAGTAACACAGGGTGCTGGGGGACAGGTGTTACTGAGTGACAGTGTGAGGGAGCTGGATTAACATCAGTAGAGATAGAGTCAGTAACACAGGGTGCTTGGAGGGAGGGATTACTTAGTGACAGTGTATGGGAGCACGATTAACATCAGTAGAGATACAGTCAGTAACACAGTGTGCTCGGGGGGAGAGGGGTTACTGAGTGACAGTGTGAGGGAGCTGGATTAACATCAGTAGAGATACAGTCAGTAACTCAGGGTGCTGGTGGAGAGGGGTTACTGAGTGACAGAGGGAGGGAACTGGATCAATTTTAGTGATGATACAGTCAGTAAAACAGGGTGCTGGGGGGAGAGGGGTTACTGAGTGACAGTGTGAGGGAGCTGGATTAACATCAGTAGAGATACAGTCAGTAACACAGGGTGCTGGGGGAGAGGGGTTACTGAGTGACAGTGTGACGAAGCTGGATTAACATCAGTAGAGATACAGTCAGTAACACAGGGTGCTGGGGGAGAGGGGTTACTGAGTGACAGTGTGAGGGAGCTGGATTAACATCAGTAGAGATACTGTCAGTAACACAGTGTGCTGGGGGAGAGGGGTTACTGAGTGACAGTGTGAGGGAGCTGGATTAACATCAGTAGAGATATAATCAGTAACACAGGGTGCTGGGGGAAATGGGGTTATTGTGTGACAGCGTGGGATTAACATTAGCAGACATACCGTCAGAAAGACAGTGTGCTGGTGCAGAATGGTTACTGAGTTCACCATTGAGGGACCTCGAATAATATTAGTAAAGATACAGTCAGTAACACAGGGTGCTGGGGGAGAGGGGTTACTGAGTGACACTGTTAGGGAGCTGGATTAACATCAGTAGAGATACAGTCAGTAACACAGGGTCCTGGGGGGAGAGGGTTACTGAGTGACAGTGTGAGGGAGCTGGATTAACATCAGTAGAGATACAGTCAGTAACACAGGTTGCTGGGGGGAGAGGGTTACTGAGTGACCGTGTGAGGGAGATGGATTAACATCAGTAGAGATACAGTCAGTAACACAGTGCACTGGGGGACAGGGGTTAATGAGTGACAGTGTGAGGGAGTTTTATTAACATCAGTCGGGATTTAGTCAGTAACACAGGGTGCTGGGGGAGAGGGGTTACTGTGTGACAGTGTGAGGGAGCTAGATTAACATCTGTAGAGATACAGTCAGTAACACAGGAAGCTACGGGGAGAGGGGTTACTGAGTGACAGTGCGATGCAGCTGGATTAACATCAGTAGAGATACAGTCAGTAACACGGTGCTGGGGGAGAGGGGTTATTGAGTGACAGTATGAGGAAGCTGGATTAACATCAGTAGAGATACAGTCAGTAACACAGGGGGCTGGGGGAGAGGTGTTACTGAGTGACAGTGTGAGGGAGCTGGGTTAACATCAGTAGAAATACAGTCAGTAACACAGGGCGTTGGAGGGAGAGGGGTTACTGAGTGACAGTGTGAGGGAGCTGGATTAACATCAGTAGAGATATAATCAGTAACACAGGGTGCTGGGGGAAATGGGGTTATTGTGTGACAGCGTGGGATTAACATTAGCAGACATACCGTCAGAAAGACAGTGCGCTGGTGCAGAATGGTTACTGAGTTACCCATTGAGGGACCTCGAATAATATTAGTAAAGATATAGTCAGTAACACAGTGTGCTGGGGGAGAGGGGTTACTGAGTGACAGTGTGAGGGAGCTGGATTAACATCAGTAGAGATTACAGGCAGTAACACAGGGTGCTGGGGGGGAGAGGGGTTACTGAGTGACAGTGCGAGGGAGCTGGATTAACATCAGTAGAGATACAGTCAGTAACACAGGGTGCTGGGGGAGAGGGGTTACTGAGTGACAGTGTGAGGGAACTGGATTAACATCAGTAGAGATACAGTCAGCAACACAGTGTGCTGGGCCAAGGGGTTACTGAGTGACAGTGTGAGGGAGCTGGATTAACATCAGTAGAGATACAGTCAGTAACACAGTGTGCTGGGGGCAGAGGAGTTACTGAGTAACAGTGTGAGGGAGCTGGATTAACATCAGTAGAGATACAGTCAATAACACAGATTGCTGGCGGAAGAGGGGTTACTGAGTGACAGTGTGAGAGTGCTGGATTAACATCAGTAGAGATACAGTCAGTAACACAGGGTGCTGAGGGGAGAGGGGTTACTGAGTGACAGTGTGAGGGAGCTGGATTAACATCAGTAGAGATACAGTCAGAAACACAGGGTGCTGGGTGGAGAGGGATTTACTGAGTGACAGTGTGAGGGAGCTTGATTAACATCAGTAGAGATACAGTCAGTAACACAGGTTGCTGGGGGGAGAGGGTTACTGAGTGACAGTGTGAGGGAGCTGGATTAACATTAGTAGAGATACAGTCAGTAACACAGTGTGCTGGGGGAGAGGGGTTACTGTGTGACAGTGTGAGGGAGCTGGATTAACATCAGTAGAGATACAGTCAGTAACACAAGGCGCTGGGGGAGAGAGGTTACTGAGTGACAGTGTGAGGGAGCTGGATTAACATCAATTGAGATACAGTCAGTAACACAGGGCTCAGTGGGGAGAGGGGTTACAGAGTGACCCTGTGAGGGAGCTGGATTAACATCACTCGAGATACAGTCAGTAACACAGGGTGCTGGGGGGAGAGGGGTTACTGAGTGATTGTGTAAGGGAGCTGGATTAACATCTGTAGCGATACAATCAGGAACACAGGGCGCTGGGGGGAGAGGTTTTACTAGGTGACAGTGTTAGGTAGCTGGATTAACATCAGTAGAGATGCAGTCAGTAACACAGGATGCAACGGGGAGAGGGGTTACTGATTGACAGTGTGAGGGACCTGATTAACATCAGTAGAGATACAGTCAGTAACACAGGGCGCTGGGGGGAGTGGGGTTACTGAGTGACAGTGTGAGGGAGCTGGATTAACATCAGTAGAGATACAGTCAGTAACACAGTGTGCAGGGTGGTCAGGGGTTACTGACTGACAGTGTAAAGGAGCGGGATTAACATCTGTAGAGATAGAGTCAGTAGCACTGGGTGATGCAGGCAGAGGGTTTACTGAGTGACAGTGTGAGGGAGCTGTATTAACTTCAGTAGCAACAGAGTCAGTAACACAGTGTGCTGGTGGAGAAGGGATACTGAGTGACAGTGTGATGGAGCTGGATTAACATCAGTAGAGATACAGTCAGTAACACAGGGCGCTGGAGGGAGAGGGTTTACTGAGTGACAGTGTGATGGAGCTGGTTTAACATCAGTAGAGATACAGTCAGTAACACAGGTTGCTGGGGGGAGAGGGGTTACTGAGTGACAGTGTGAGGGAGCTGGATTAACATCAGTAGAGATATAGTCAGTAACACAGTGCGCTGGTGGAGAGGGGTTACTGAGTGACAGTGTGAGGGTGCTGGATTAACATCAGTAGAGATACAGTCAGTAACACAGGGTGCTGGGGGGAGAGGGGTTACTGAGTGACAGTGTGAGGGCGCTGGATTAACATCAGTAGAGATACAGTCAGTAACACAGGGTGCTGGGGGAGAGGGGTTACTGAGTGACCGTGTGAGGGAGCTGGATTAACATCAGTAGAGATAAACTCAGTAACACAGGATGCTGGGGGAGCTGAGGTACTGAGTGACAGTGTGAGGGAGCTGGAATAACATCAGTAGAGATACAGTCAGTAACACAGGGTGCTGGGGGGAGAGGGGTTACTGAGTGACAGTGTGAGAGAGATGGATTCACATCAGTAGAGATACAGTCAGTAACACAGGGTGCTGGAGGGAGAGGGTTACTGAGTGACAGTGTGAGGGAGCTGGATTAACATCAGTAGAGATACAGTCAGTAACACAGGGTGCTGGGGGGAGAGGTGTTACTGAGTGACAGTGTGAGGGAGCTGGATTAAACTCAGTAGAGATACAGTCAGTAACGCAGGGCACTGGGGGGAGAGGGGTTACTGAGTGACAGTGTGAGGGAGCTGGATTAACATGAATGGCGATACGTTCGGTAACACAAGGTGCTGGGGGGAGAGTGGTTACTGAGTGACAGTGTGAGCGAACTGGATTAACATCAGTAGAGATACAGTCAGTAACACAGGGCGCTGGGGGCGAAGGGGTTACTGAGTGACAGTGTGATGGAGCTGGATTAACATCAGTAGAGATACAGTCAGTAACACGGGGTATTGTGGGAGAGCGGGATCTGAGTGACAGTGTGAGGGAGCTGGATTAACATCAGTGGAGATACAGTCAGTAACACAGGGCGCTGGGTTGAGAGGGTTTACTGAGTGACAGTGTAAGGGAGCTGGATTAACATCTGTAGAGCTACGGCCAGTAACACTGGGCGTTAGGGGACAGCGGTTACTGATTGAGAATGTGTGGGAGCTAGATTAACATCATTCAAGTTACAGTCAGTAACACAGTGTGCTGGAGGAGAGGGGTTACTGAGTGGCAGTGTGAGGGAGCTGGATTAACATTAGTAGATTTACAGTCAGAAACACATGGTGCTGGGGGAGTTGGGTTACTGAGTGACAGTATGAGGGAGCTGGATCAATATTAGTAAAGATACAGTCAGTAACACAGGGTGCTGGTGGGAGAGAGGTTACTGAGTGACAGTGTGAAGGAGATGGATTAATATCAGTAGAGATGCAGTCAGTAACACAGTGCACTGGGGGACAGGGGTTAATGAGTGACAGTGTGAAGGTGTTTTAGTAACATCAGTAGTGATATAGTCAGTAACACAGGGTGCTGGGGGAGAGGCGTTACTGAGTGACAGTGCGACGGAGCTGGATTAACATCAGTAGAAATACAGTCAGTAACACAGGGGGCTGGGGGAGAGGGGTTACTGAGTGACAGTGTGAGGGAGCTGGATTATCATCAGTAGAGATACAGTCAGTAACACAGGGTGCTCGGGGAGGGTTTTACTGAGTGACAGTGCGACGGAGCTGGATTAACATCAGTAGAAATACAGTCAGTAACACAGGGGGCTGGGGGAGAGGGGTTACTGAGTGACAGTGTGAGGGAGCTGGATTATCATCAGTAGAGATACAGTCAGTAACACAGTGTGCTGGGGGTGGGGGGTTACTGAGTGACAGTGTGAGGGAGCTGGATTAACATCAGTAGAGATACAGTCAGTAACACAGGGTGCTGGGGGGAGAGGGGTTACTGAGTGACAGTGTGAGGGAGCTGGATTAACATCAGTAGTGTTACAGTCAGTAACACACAGTGCTGGGGGGAGAGGGTTTACTAGGTGACAGTGTGAGGGAGCTGGATTAGCATCAGTAGAGATACAGTCAGTAACACAGGACGCTACGGGGAGAGGGGTTACTGTGTGACAGTGTGAGGGAGCTGGACGAACATCAGTAGAGACATAGTCAGGAACACAGGGCGCTGGGGGGAGAAGGGTTGCTGAGTGACAGTGTGAGGGAGTTGGATTAACATCAGTAGTGATACAGTCAGTAACACAGTGCACTGGGGTCAGGGGTTAATGAGTGACAGTTTGAGGGAGATTTATTAACATCAGTAGTGATATAGTCAGTAACACAGGGTGCTGGGGGAGAGGGGTTACTGAGTGACAGTGTGAGGGAGCTGGATTAACATCAGTAGAGATACAGACAGTAACACAGGGTGCTGGGAGAGAGGGGTTACTGAGTGACAGTGTGAGGGAACTGGATTAACATCAGTAGAGATACAGTCAGTAATACAGGGCACTGGGGGAGCTGAGGTACTGAGTGACTGTGTGAGGGAGCTGGAATAACATCAGTACTGATACAGCCAGTAACACAGGGTGCTGGGGGAGAGGGGTTACTGAGTGACAGTGTGAGGGAGCTGGATTAACATCAATAGAGATACAGTCAGTAACACAGGGTGCTGGAGGGGAGAGGGGTTACTGAGTGACAGTGTGAGGGAGCTGGAATAACATCAGTACAGATACAGTCAGTAACACAGGGTGCTGGAGGGAGAGGGGTTACTGAGTGACAGTGTGAGGGAGCTGGATTAACATCAGTAGAGATACAGTCAGTAACACAGGGCGCTGGGGGGAGAGGCGTTACTGGGTGATAGTGTGAGGGAGCTGGATTAACATCAGTAGAGATACAGTCAGTAACACGGTGCTGGGGGGAGAGGGGTTACTGAGTGACAGTGTGAGTTAGCTGGAATAACATCAGTACTGATACAGCCAAAAACACAGGGTGCTGGGGGAGAGGTTTACTGAGTGACAGTGTGAGGGAGCTGGATTAACTTCAATAGAGATACAGTCATTAACACAGGGTGCTGGAGGGGAGAGGGGTTACTGAGTGACAGTATGAGGGGGCAGGGTTAACATCAGTAATGATACAGACAGTAACACAGGGTGCTGATGGAGGGTTTTACTGAGTGACAGTGCGACGGAGCTGGAATAACATCAGTAGAGATACAGTCAGTAACACAGGGTGCTCGGGGAGGGTTTTACTGAGTGACAGTGCGACGGAGCTGGATTAACATCAGTCGGTATACAGTCAGTAACACAGAGTGCTGGGGGAGATGGGTTACTGAGTGACAGTGTGAGGGAGCTGGATTAACGTCAGTAGAGATACAGTCAGTAACACAGGATGCTGGGGGGAGAGGGGCTACTGAGTGACAGTGTGAGGGAGCTGGATTAACATCAGTAGAAATACAGTCAGTAACACAGGGGGCTGGGGGAGAGGGGTTACTGAGTGACAGTGTGAGGGAGCTGGATTAACGTCAGTAGAGATACAGTCAGTAACACAGGGTGCGGGGGGAGAGGGGTTACTGAGTGACAGTGTGAGGGAGCTGGAATAACATCAGTAGAGAAACAGTCAGTAACTCAGGGTGCTGGGGGGGAGAGGGGTTACTGAGTGACAGTGTGAGGGAACTGGATCAATTTAAGTGGAGATACAGTCAGTAAAACAGGGTGCTGGAGGAGAGGGTTACTGAGTGACAGTGCGAGGGAGTTGGTTAACATCAGTAGATAAGCAGTCTGTAGCACAGGGCGCTAGGTGAGAAAAGGTAGTGAGTGACAGTGTGAGGAAGCTGGATTAACATCAGTAGTGTTACAGTCAGTAACACACAGTGCTGGGGGCAGAGGGTTTACTAGGTGACAGTGTGAGGGAGCTGGATTAGCATCAGTAGAGATACAGTCAGTAACACAGGACGCTACGGGGAGAGGGGTTACTGTGTGACAGTGTGAGGGAACTGGATTAACATCAGTAGAGATACAGTCAGTAATACAGGGCACTGGGGGAGCTGAGGTACTGAGTGACAGTGTGAGGGAGCTGGAATAACATCAGTACTGATACAGCCAGTAACACAGGGTGCTGGGGGAGAGGGGTTACTGAGTGACAGTGTGAGGGAGCTGGATTAACATCAATAGAGATACAGTCAGTAACACAGGGTGCTGGAGGGGAGAGGGGTTACTGAGTGACAGTGTGAGGGAGCTGGAATAACATCAGTACAGATACAGTCAGTAACACAGGGTGCTGGAGGGAGAGGGGTTACTGAGTGACAGTGTGAGGGAGCTGGATTAACATCAGTAGAGATACAGTCAGTAACACAGGGCGCTGGGGGGAGAGGCGTTACTGGGTGATAGTGTGAGGGAGCTGGATTAACATCAGTAGAGATACAGTCAGTAACACGGTGCTGGGGGGAGAGGGGTTACTGAGTGACAGTGTGAGTTAGCTGGAATAACATCACTACTAATACAGCCAAAAACACAGGGTGCTGGGGGAGAGGTTTACTGAGTGACAGTGTGAGGGAGCTGGATTAACTTCAATAGAGATACAGTCATTAACACAGGGTGCTGGAGGGGAGAGGGGTTACTGAGTGACAGTATGAGGGGGCAGGGTTAACATCAGTAATGATACAGACAGTAACACAGGGTGCTGATGGAGGGTTTTACTGAGTGACAGTGTGAGGGAGCTGGATTAACATCAGTCAGTATACAGTCAGTAACACAGAGTGCTGGGGGAGAGGGGCTACTGAGTGACAGTGTGAGGGAGCTGGAATAACATCAGTAGAGATACAGTCAGTAACTCAGGGTGCTGTGGGGAGAGGGGTTACTGAGTGACAGTGTGAGGGAGCTGGATTAACATTAGTAGAGATACAGTCAGTAACACAGGGTGCTGGGGGAAATGTGGTTATTGTGTGACAGAGCGGGATTAACATTAGCAGAGATACCTTCAGAAAGACAGTGTGCTGGTGCAGAATGGTTACTGAGTTACCCATTGAGGGACCTCGAATAATATTCGTAAAGATTCAGTCAGTAACACAGGGTGCTGGGGGGGAGAGGGGTTACTGAGTGACAGTATGAGGGAGCTGGATGAACATCATTCCAGATACAGTCAGTAACACAGGGTGCTGGGGGAGAGGGGTTACTGTGTGACAGTGTGAGGGAGCTTGATTAACATCAGTAGAGATACAGTCAGTAACGCAGGGCGCTGGGTGCCCTGCAGTGTGAGGGAGCTGGATTAACATCAGTAGTGATACATCCAGTAACACAGGCTGATGGGGGAGAGGGGTTACTGAGTGACAATGTGAGGGAGCTGGATTAACATCAGCACAGCGTGCTGGGGGAGAGGGATTACTGAGTGACAGTGTGAGGGAGCTGGATTAACATCAGCAGAGATACAGTCAGTAACACAGTTTGCTGGGGAGAGAGGGCTTACTGAGTGACAGTGTGAGGGAGCTGGATTAATATCAGTAGAGATACAGTCAGTAAGACAGGGTGTTGGGGTAGAGGGGTTACTGAGTGACAGTGTGAGAGCACTGGATTAACATCAGTAGAGATACAGTCAGTAACACAGGGTGCTGGGGGAGAGGGTGTAATGAGTGACATTGTGAGTGATCTGGACTAACATCAGTAGAGATACAGTCAGTAACACAGGGTGCTGGGGGAGAGGGGTTACTGAGTGACAGTGTGAGGGAGCTGGATTAACATCAGTAGAGATACAGTCAATAACACAGGGTGCTGGGGGACAGGGGTTACTGAGTGACAATGTGAGGGAGCTGGATTAACATCAGTAGAGATACAGTCAGTAACACAGGGCGCTGGGGGAGGTTGGTTACTGAGTGACAGTGTGAGGGAGCTGGATTAACATCAGTAGAGATACAGTCAGTAACTCAGGGTGCTGGGGGAGAGGGGTTACTGAGTGACAGTGTGAGGGAGCTGGATTAACATTAGTAGAGATACAGTCAGTAACACAGAGTGCTGGGGGTGGGGGGTTACTGAGTGACGGTGTGAGGGAGCTGGATTAACATCAGTCGAGATACAGTCAGTAACACAGGGTGCTGGGGGAGAGGGGTTACTGAGTGACAGTGTGAGGGAACTGGATCAATTTTAGTGAAGATACATCAGTAAAACAGGGTGCTGGGGGAGAAGGTTACTGAGTGACAGTTCGAGGGAGTTGGTTAAGATCAGTGGATAAGCAGTCTGTAGCACAGGGCGCTAGGTGATAAAAGGTAGTGAGTGACAGTGTGAGGGAGCTGGATTAACATCAGTTGAGATACAGTCAGTAACACAGGGTGTTGGGGGAGAGGAGTTACTGAGTGACAGTGTGAGGGAGCTGGATTAACATCAGTAGAGATACAGTCAGTAACACAGGGTGCTGGGGGAGAGGGGTTACTGAGTGACAGTGTGAGGGAGCTGGATTAACATCAGTCGAGATACAGTCAGTAACACAGGGTGCTGGGGGAGAGGGGTTACTGATTGACAGTTTGAGGGAGCTGGATTAACATCAGTAGAGATACAGTCAGTAACACAGTGTGTTGGGGGACAGGGGTACTGAGTGACAGTTTGAGGGAGCTGGATTAACATCAGGAGAGATAAAGTCAGTAACACAGGGCGCTGGGGGAGAGGGGTTAATGAGTGACAGTGTGAGAGAGGTGGATTAACATCAGTGGAGATACAGTCAGTAACACAGGGTGCTGGGGGAGAGGGGTTACTGAGTCACAGTGTGAGGAAGTTGGATTAACATCAGTAGAGATACAGTCAGTAACACAAGGTGCTGGGGGAAATGGTGTTATTGTGTGACAGAGTGGCATTAACATTAGCAGAGTTACCGTCAGAAAGACAGTGTGCTGGTGCAGAATGGTTACTGAGTTTCCCATTGAGGGACCTCTAATAATATTAGTAAAGATACAGTCAGTAACACAGGACGCTACGTGGAGAGGGGTTACTGACTGACAGTGTGAGGGAGCTGGATTTACATCAGTAGAGATGCAGTCAGTAACACAGGGTGCTGGGGGGAGAGGGTTTACTGAGTGACAGTGTGAGGGAGCTGGATTAACATCAGTAGAGATGCAGTCAGTAACACAGTGTGCTGTGGGGAGAGGGGTTACTGAGTGACAGCGTGAGGGAGCTGGATTAACATCAGTAGAGATATAGTCAGTTACACAGGGTGCTGTGGGGAGAGGGGTTACTGAGTGACAGCGTGAGGGAGCTGGATTAACATCAGTAGAGATATAGTCAGTAACTCAGGGTGCTGGGGGGAGAGGGGTTACTGAGTGACAGTGTGAGAGAGCTGGATTAACATCAGTCGGTATACAGTCAGTAACACAGTGTGCTGGGGGAGAGCGGGATCTGAGTGACAGTGTGAGGGAGCTGGGTTAACATCATTCAAGTTACAGTCAGTAACACAGGGTGCTGGGGGGAGAGAGGTTACTGAGTGACTGTGTGACGGAGCTGGATTAATATCAGTAGAGATGCAGTCAGTTACACAGTACACTGGGGGAGAGGGGTTACTGAGTGACAGTGTGAGGGAACTGGATCAATTTTAGTGGAGATACAGTCAGTAACACAGGGTGCTTGGAGAGAGGGGTTATTGAGTGACAGTGTGAGGGAACTGGATTAATATCAGTAGAGATACAGTCAGTAACACAGGGTGCTGGGGGGAGAGGAGTTACTGAGTGACTGTGTGAGGGAGATGGATTAACATCAGTAGAGATACAGTCCGTAACACAGGGTGCTGAGGGAAATGGGGTTATTGCGTGACAGAGCGGGATTAACATTAGCAGAGATACCGTCAGAAAGACAGTGTGCTGGTGCAGAATGGTTACTGAGTTACCCATTGAGGGACCTCGAATTATATTAGTAAAGATACAGTCAGTAACACAGGGTGCTGGGGGAGAGGGGTTACTGAGTGAACGTGTGAGGGAGCTGCATTAACATCAGTAGAGATACAGTCAGTAAGACAGTGTGCTCGGGGAGAGGGGTTACTGAGTGACAGTGTGAGGGAGCTGGATTAACATCAGTAGAGATACAGTCAGTAACACAGGGTGCTTGGGGTGAGGGGTTACTGAGTGACAGTGTGAGGGAGCTGGATTATCATCAGTAGAGATACAGTCAGTAACACAGGGTGCTGGGGGAGAGGGGTTACTGAGTGACAGTGTGAGGGCGCTGGATTAACATCAGTAGAGATACAGTCAGCAACACAGGGTGTTGGGGGACAGGGGTTACTGAGTGACAGCGTGAGGGAGCTGGATTAACATCAGTAGAGATACAGTCAGTAACACAGGGTGCTGGGGAGAGACGGGTTACTGAGTGACAGTGTGAGGGAGCAGGATTAACATCAGTAGAGATACAGTAAGTAACACAGGGTGCTGGGGGAAATGGTGTTATTGTGTGACAGAGCGGGATTAACATTAGCAGAGATACCGTCAGAAAGTGTGCTGGTGCAGAATGGTTACTGAGTTACCCATTGAGGGACCTCGAATAATATTAGTAAAGATACAGTCAGTAACACAGGTAGCTGGGGGAGAGCGGTTACTGAGTGAAAGTGTGAGGGAGCTGAATTAACATCAGTAGAGATACAGTCAGTAACACAGGGTGCTGGGGGTAGAGGGGTTACTGAGTTACAGTGTGAGGGAGCTGGATTACCATCAATAGAGATACAGTCAGTAACACAGGTTGCAGGAGGGAGAGGGTTACTGAGTGACAGTGTGAGGGAGCTGGATTAACATTAGTAGAGATACAGTCAGTAACACACTGTGCTCGGGGAGAGGGATTAATGGGTGACAGTGTGAGGGAGCTGGATTAACATCAGTAGAGATACAGTCAGTAACACAGGGTGCTGGGGGAGAGGGGTTACTGAGTGACAGTGTGAGGGAACTGGAACAATTTAAGTGAAGATACAGTCAGTAACACAGGGTGCTGGATGAGAGGGTTACTGAGTGACCGTGTGAGGGAGCTGGATTATCATCAGTAGAGATACAGTCAGTAATACGGGGTGCTGGGGGGAGAGGGTTTACCAGCTGACAGTGTGAGGGAGCTGGATTAACATCATTAGAGATGCAGTCAGTAACACAGGACGCTACGTGGAGAGGGGTTACTGAGTGACCGTGTGAGGGAGCTGGATTATCATCAGTAGAGATACAGTCAGTAACACCGGGCGCTGGGGGGTGAGGGGTTACTGAGTGACAGTCTGAGGGAGCTTGATTAACATCAGTAGAGATATAGTCAGTAACACAGTGTGCTGGAGGAGAGGGGTTTCTGAGTGACAGCGTGAGGGAGCTGGATTAACATCAGTAGAGATACAGTCAGTAACACAGGTTGCTGGGGAAGAGGGGTTACTGAGTGACAATGTGAGGGAGCTGGATTAACATCAGTAGAGATACAGTCAGTAACACAGGTTGCTGGGGAAGAGGGGTTACTGAGTGACAGTGTGAGGGAGCTGGATTAACATCAGTAGAGATACAGTCAGTAACACAGGGTGCTGGGGGAAATGGGGTTATTGTGTGACAGATCGAGATTAACATTCGCAGAGATACCGTCAGAAAGACAGTGTGCTGGTGCAGAATGGTTTCTGAGTTACCCATTGAGGGACGTCAAATAATATTATTAAAGATACAGTCAGTAACACAGGGTGCTTGGAGAGAGGGGTAGCTGAGTGACAGTGTGTGGGAGCTGGATTAACATCAGTAGAGATACAGTCAGTAACACAGGGTGCTGGGGAGAAAGGGGTTACTGAGTGACAGTCTGAGGGAACTGGATCAATTTTAGTGAAGATACAGTCAGTAAAACAGGGTACTGGGGGAGAGGGTTACTGAGTGTCAGTGTGAGGGAGCTGGATTAACTTCACTCGAGATACAATCAGTAACACATGGTGCTGGGGGAGAGGGGTTACTGAGTGATAGTGTAAGGGAGCTGGTTAACATGTGTAGAGATACAATCAGTAACACAGGGCGCTGGGGGGAGAGGGGTTACTGAGTGACAGTGTGAGGGAGCTGGATTAACTTCAGTAGCGACAGAGTCAGTAACACAGTGTGCTGGTGGAGAAGGGATACTGAGTGACAGTGTGAGGGAGCTGGATTAACATCAGTAGAGATATAGTCAGTAACGCAGTGTGCTGGTGGAGAGGGGTTACTGAGTGACAGTGTGAGGGAGATGGATTAACATCAGTAGAGATACAGTCAGTAGCTCAGGGCACTGGGAGGAGAGGGGTTACTGAGTGACAGTGTGAGGGAGCTGGATTAAAATGAATGGCGATACGTTCAGTAACACAGGGTGCTGGGGGGAGAGTGGTTACTGAGTGACAGTGTGAGGGAGCTGGATTAACATCAGTAGAGATAAAGTCAGTAACACAGGGTGCTGGAGGAGAGGGGTTACTGAGTGACAGTGTGATGGAGCTGGATTAACATCAGTAGAGATACAGTCAGTAACAGAGGGGGCTGGGCGAGAGGGGTTACTGAGTGACCGTGTGAGGGAACTGGATTAACATCAGTAGAGATACAGTCAGTAACACAGGGCGCTGGGGGCGAGAGGGGTTACTGAGTGACAGTGTGAGGGAGCTGGATTAACATCAGTAGAGATACAGTCAGTAACACAGGGTGCTGGGAGGAGCGGGGTTACTGAGTGGCAGTGTGAGGGAGCTGGATTAACATCTGTAGAGATATGGCCAGTAACACTGGGGGTTAGGGGACAGCGGTTACTGATTCAGAATGTGTGGGAGCTTGATTAATATCATTCAAGTTACAGTCAGTAACACAGGGTGCTGGGGGAGAGAGGTTACTGAGTGACAGTGTGAGGGAGCTGGATTAACATCAGTAGAGATACAGTAAGTAACACAGGGCACTGGGGGAGAGGGGTTACTGAGTGACAGTGTGAGGGAGCTGGATGAACATCAGCAGGGATACAGTCAGTAACAGAGGGTGCTGGAGGGGAGAGGGGTTACTGAGTGACAGTGTGAGGGCGCTGGATTAACATCAGTAGAGATACAGTCAGTAACATAGGGCTCAGTGGGGAGAGGGGTTACAGAGTGACCCTGTGAGGGTGCTGGATTAACATCAGTAGAGATACAGTCTGTAACACAGGGTGCTGGAGGGGAGAGGGGTTACTGAGTGACCGTGTGAGGGAGCTGGATTAACATCAGTAGAGATACAGTCAGCAACACAGGGGGCTGGGGGCGAGGTTTACTGAGTGACAGTGTGAGGGAGCTGGATTACCATCAGTAGAGATACAGTCAGTAACACAGGGCGCTGGGGGGAGAGAGGTTACCGAGTGACTGCGTGAGGGAGCTGGATTAACATCAGTGGAGATACAGTCAGTAACACAGGGTGCTAGGGGAGAGGGGTTACTGAGTGATAGTATGAGGGAGCTGGATTAACATCAGTAGAGATATAGTCAGTAACACAGGGTGCTGGGGAGAGAGGGGTTACTGAGTGACAGTGTGAGGGAGCTGGATTAACATCAGTAGAGATACAGTCAGTAACACACGGTGCTGGGGGAAATGGGGTTATTGTGTGACAGAGCGGGATTAACATTAGCAGAGATACCGTCAGAAAGACAGTGTGCTGGTGCTGAATGGTTACTGAGTTACCCATTGAGGGACGTCGAATAATATTAGTAAAGATACAGTCAGTAACAGAGGGTGTTGGGGGAGAGGGGTTACTGAGTGACAGTGTGAGGGAGCTGGATTAACATCAGTAGAGATACAGTCAGTAACACAGGGAGCTGGGGGAGAGGGGTTACTGAGTGACAGTGTGAGGGAGCTGGATTAACATCAGTAGAGATGCAGTCAGTATCACAGGACGCTACGGGAAGAGTGGTTACTGAGTGACAGTGTGAGGGAGCTGGATTAACATCAGTAGAGATACAGTCAGTAACACAGGGTGCTGGGGGAGAGGGGTTAATGAGTGACAGTGTGAGGGAGCTGGATTAACATCAGTAGAGATGCAGTCAGTAACACAGGGCGTTGGGGGAGATGAGGTACTGAGTGGCAGTGTGAGGGAGCTGGATTAACATCAGCACTGGGTGCTGGGGGACAGGGGTTACTGAGTGACAGTGTGAGGGAACTGGATCAATTTTAGTGAAGATACAGTCAGTAAAACAGGGTGCTGGGGGAGAGGGTTACTGAGTGACAGTGCGAGGTATTTGGTTAACATCAGTAGATAAGCCGTCTGTAGCACAGGGCGCTTGGTGATAAAAGGTAGTGAGTGACAGTGTGAGGGAGCTGGATTAACATCAGCAGAGATACAGTCAGTAACACAGGGTGCTGGGGGGAGAGGGGTTACTGAGTGACAGTGTGAGTGAGCTAGATTAACATCTGAAGAGATACAGTCAGTAACACAGGACGCTACGGGGAGAGGGGTTACTGAGTGACAGGGTAACGGAATTGGATTAACATCAGTAGAGATATAGTCAGTAACACAGGGTGCTGGGTGGAGTGGGGTTACTGAGTGACAGTGTGTGGGAGCTGGATTAACATCAGTAGAGATACAGTCAGTAACACAGGGCGCTGGGGGAGAGGGATTACTGAGTGACAGTGTGAGGGAGCTGGATTAACATCAGCAGAGATACAGTCAGTAACACAGGGTGCTGGGGGGAGAGGGGTTACTGAGTGACAGTGTGAGGGAGCTGGATTAACGTCAGTAGAGATACAGTCAGTAACACAGTGCGCTGGGGGGAGAGGGGTTACTGAGTGACAGTGTGAGGGAGCTGGATTAACATCAGTAGAGATACAGTCAGTAACACAGGGCGCTGGGGGGAGAGGGGTTACTGAGTGACAGTGTGAGTGTGCTGGATTAACATCTGTAGAGATACAGTCAGTAACACAGGGCGCTGGGGTGAGGGGGGTTACTGAGTGACAGTGTGAGGGAGCTGGATTAATATCAGTACAGATACAGTCAATAACACAGGGGGCTGGGGGAGATGGGTTACTGAGTGACAGTGTGAGGGAGTTGGATTAACATTAGTAGAGATACAGTCAGTAACACAGGGTGCTGGGGGAGAGGGGTTACTGAGTGACAGTGTGAATGAGCTGGATTAACATCAGTAGAGATACAGTCAGTAACACAGGGTGCTGGGGGAGAGGGTTTACTAGGTGACAGTGTGAGGGAGCTGGATTAGCATCAGTAGAGATACAGTCAGTAACACAGGGTGCAGGGGGGAGAAGGGTTTCTGAGTGACAGTGTGAGGGAGTTGGATTACCATCAGTAGTGATACAGTCAGTAACAGAGGGTGCTGGGGGGAGAGGGGTTACTGAGAGACAGTGTGAGGGAACTGGATTAACATCAGTAGGGATACAGTCAGTAACACAAGGCGCTGGGGGAGAGGGTTTACTGAGTGAGAGTGTGAGGGAGCTGGATTAACGCCAGCAGAGATACAGTCAGTAACACAGGGCGTTGGGGGAGATGAGGTACTGAGTGACAGTGTGAGGGAGCTGAAATAACATCAGTACTGATACAGCCAGTAACACAGGGTGCTGGGGGAGAGGGTTACTGAGTGACAGTGTGAGGGAGCTGGATTAACATCAATAGAGGTACAGTCAGTAACACAGGGTGCTGGAGGGGAGAGGGGTTACTGAGTGACAGTGTGAGGGAGCTGGATTAACATCAGTAGTGATTCAGTCAGTAACACAGGGTGCTGGTGGGAGTGTGTTTACTGTGTGACAATGTGAGGGAGCTGGATTAACATCAGTAGAGATACAGGCAGTAACACAGGGCGCTGGGGGGAGAGGGGTTACTGAGTGACAGTGTGAGGGCACAGGATTAACATCAGTAGAGATACAGTCAGTAACACAGGGTGCTGGGGGGAATGGGGTTATTGCGTGACAGAGCGGGATGAACATTAGCCGATATACCGTCAGAAAGACAGTGTGCTGGTGCAGAATGGTTATGAGTTACCCATTGAGGGACCTCGAATAATATTAGTAAAGATACAGTCAGTAACACAGGGCGCTGGGGGGAGAGGGTTTAATGAGTGACAGTGTGAGGGAGTTGGATCATTATCAGTAGAGATACAGTCAGTAAGACAGGGTTCTGGGGGAGAGGGGTGACTGAGTGACAGTGTGATGGAGCTGGATTTACATCAGTAGAGATACAGTCAGTAACACAGGTTGCTGGGGGGGAGGGGTTACTGAGTGAGAGTGTGAGGGAGTTGGATTAACATCAGTAGATTTACAGTCAGAGACACATGGTGCTGGGGGAGTGGGGTTACTGAGTGACAGTATGAGGGAGCTGGATCAATATTAGTAAACATACAGTCAGTAACACAGGGTGCAGGTGGGAGACAGGTTGCTGAGTGACAGTGTGAAGGAGATGGATTAATATCAGTGGAGATACAGTCAGTAACACAGGGCGCTGGGGGACAGGGGTTAATGAGTGACAGTGTGATGGAGCTGGATTAATATCAGTAGAGATACAGTCAGCAACACAGGGGGCTGGGGGAGAGGGGTTACTGAGTGACAGTGTGAGGGAGCTGGATTAACATCAGTAGAGATACAGTCAGTAACACAGGGGGCTGGGGGAGAGGGGTTACTGAGTGACAGTGTGAGGGAGCTGGATTAACATCAGTAGAGATACAGTCAGTAACACAGGGTGCTGGGGGGGAGGGGTTACTGAGAGACAGTGTGAGGGAGCTGGATTAACATCAGTGGAGATACAGTCAGTAACACAGGGCGTTGGGTGAGAGGGGTTACTGAGTGACAGTGTGAGGAAGCTGGATTAACATCAGTAGACATACAGTCAGTAACACATGGTGCTCGGGGAGAGTGGTTACTGAGTGACAGTGTGAGGGAGCTGGATTAACATCAGTAGTGTTACAGTCAGTAACACAGGCTGCTGGGCGAGAGGGGTTACTGAGTGACAGTGTGAGGGAGCTGGATTAACATCAGTAGAGATATAGTCAGTAACTCAGGGTGCTGGTGGAGAGGGGTTACTGAGTGACAGTGTGAGGGAGCTGGATTAACATCAGTAGAGATAGTCAGTTACACAGGGAGCTGGGGGAAATGGGGTCATTGTGTGAGAGAGTGGGATTAACATTAGCAGAGATACCGTCAGAAAGACAGTGTGCTGGTGCAGAATGGTTACTGAGTTCCCCATTGAGGGACCTCGAATAATATTAGGAAAGGTACAGTCAGTAACACAGGGTGCTGGTGGAGAGGGGTTACTGAGTGACAGTGTGAGGGAGCTGGATTAACATCAGTAGAGATACAGTCAGTAACACAGGGTGCTGGGGGAGAGGGATTACTGAGTGACCGTGTGAGGGAGCTGGATTAACATCAGTAGAGATACAGTCAGTAACACAGGGTGCTGGGGGGGAGATGGGTTACTGAGTGATAGTGTGAGGGAGCTGGATTAACTTCAGTAGAGATACAGACAGTTACACAGGGTGCTGGGGGAGAGGTGTTACTGAGTGACAGTGTGAGAGAGCTGGATTAACATCAGTAGAGATACAGTCAGTAACTCAGGGTGCTTGGGGAGAGGGGTTTCTGAGTGACAGTTTGAGGGAGCTGGATTAACATCAGTAGAGATACAGTCAGTAACAGGGTGCTGTGGGGTGAGGGGTTACTGCGTGACAGTGTGAGGGAGCTGGATCAATTTTAGTGAAGATACAGACAGTAAAACAGGGTGCTGGAGGAGAGAGTTACTGAGTGACAGTGCGAGGTAGTTGGTTAACATCAGTAGATAAGCAGTCTGTAGCACAGGGTGCTAGGTGAGAAAAGGTCGTGAGTGACAGTGTGAGGGAGTAGCATTAACATCAGTATAGATACAGTCAGTAACACAGGGCGCTGGGGGGAGAGAGGTTACCGAGTGACTGTGTGAGGGAGCTGGATTAACATCAGTAGAGATACAGTCAGTAAACCAGGGTGCTGGGGGAGAGGGGTTACTGAGTGATAGTATGAGGGAGCTGGATTAACATCAGTAGAGATATAGTCAGTAACACAGGGTGCTGGGGAGAGAGGGGTTACTGAGTGACAGTGTGAGGGAGCTGGATTAACATCAGTAGAGATACAGTCAGTAACACATGTTGCTGGGGGAAATGGGGTTATTGTGTGACAGAGCGGGATTAACATTAGCAGAGATACCATCAGAAAGACAGTGTGCTGGTGCAGAATGGTTACTGAGTTACCCATTGAGGGACCTCGAATAATAATATTAAAGATACATTCAGTAACACAGGGTGCTGGGGGTGAGGGGTTGCTGAGTGACAGTGTGAGGGAGCTGGATTAACATCAGTAGAGATACAGTCAGTAACACAGGGTGCTGGGGGAGAGGGGTTACTGAGTGACAGTGTGAGGGAGCTGGATTAACATCAGTAGAGATACAGTCAGTAACACAGGGTGCTGGGGGAGAGGGGTTACTGAGTGACAGTGTGAGGGAGCTGGATTAACATCAGTAGAGATACAGTCTGTAACACAGGGTGCTGGGGGAGAGGGGTTACTGAGTGACCGTGTGAGGGAGCTGGATTAACATCAGTAGAGATACAGTCAGCAACACAGGGGGCTGGGGGGAGAGGTTTACTGAGTGACAGTGTGAGGGAGCTGGATTAACATCAGTAGAGATACAGTCAGTAACACAGGGCGCTGGGGGGAGAGAGGTTACCGAGTGACTGCGTGAGGGAGCTGGATTAACATCAGTGGAGATACAGTCAGTAACACAGGGTGCTGGGGGAGAGGGGTTACTGAGTGATAGTATGAGGGAGCTGGATTAACATCAGTAGAGATATAGTCAGTAACACAGGGTGCTGGGGAGAGAGGGGTTACTGAGTGACAGTGTGAGGGAGCTGGATTAACATCAGTAGAGATACAGTCAGTAACACACGGTGCTGGGGGAAATGGGGTTATTGTGTGACAGAGCGGTATTAACATTAGCAGAGATACCGTCAAAAAGACAGTGTGCTGGTGCTGAATGGTTACTGAGTTACCCATTGAGGGACCTCGAATAATATTAGTAAAGATACAGTCAGTAACAGAGGGTGTTGGGGGAGAGGGGTTACTGAGTGACAGTGTGAGGGAGCTGGATTAACATCAGTAGAGATACAGTCAGTAACACAGGGAGCTGGGGTAGAGGGGTTACTGAGTGCCAGTGTGAGGCAGCTGGATTAACATCAGTAGAGATACAGTCAGTAACACAGGGTACTGGGGGGAGAGGGGTTACTGAGTGACATTGTGAGGGAGCTGGATTAACATCAGTAGAGATACTGTCAGTAACACAGGGCGCTGGAAGTGAGAGGTGTTACTGAGTGACAGTGTGAGGGAGCTGGATTAACCTCAGTAGAGATACAGTCAGTAACACAGGGCACTGGGGGGAGAGGGGCTACTAAATGACAGTGTGAGGGAGCTGGATTAACATTAATGGCAATACGGTCAGTGACACAGGATGCTGGGTGGAGAGTGGTTACTGAGTGACAGTGTGCTGGAGTTTTATTCACATCAGTAGAGACACAGTCAGTAACACAGGGTGCTGGGGGTGAGGGGTTACTGAGTGACAGTGTGAGGGATCTGGATTAACATCAGTCGAGATACGGTCAGTAACAGAGGGGGCTGGGGGAGAGGG
Source organism: Isurus oxyrinchus (assembly GCA_026770705.1). Taxonomy (NCBI): domain Eukaryota; kingdom Metazoa; phylum Chordata; class Chondrichthyes; order Lamniformes; family Lamnidae; genus Isurus; species Isurus oxyrinchus. The sequence continues at coordinate 39,161 of JANJGN010001410.1, read as the reverse complement.
GTTACTGAGTGACAGTGTGAGGGAGCTGGTTTAACATCATTTGCGATGCAGTCAGTAACACAGTGCACTGGGGTGGAGGGTTTACAGAGTGACAGTGTGAGGGAGCTGGATTAACATCAGTAGAGATACAGTCAGTAACACAGGGTGCGGGGGGGAGAGGGGTTACTGAGTGACAGTGTGAGGGAGCTGGATTAACATCAGCACAGCGTGCTGGGGGAGAGGGATTACTGAGTGACAGTGTGAGGGAGCTGGATTAACATCAGCAGAGATACAGTCAGTAACACAGTTTGCTGGGGAGAGACGGGTTACTGAGTGACAGTGTGAGGGAGCTGGATTAATATCAGTAGAGATACAGTCAGTAAGACAGGGTGCTGGGGGAGAGGGGTTACTGAGTGACAGTGTGAGAGCGCTGGATTAACATCAGGAGAGATACAGTAGGTAACACAGGGTGCTGGGGGGAGAGGGGTTGCTGAGTGACAGTGTGAGGGAGCTGGATTAACATCAGACGGTATACCGTCAGTAACACAGAGTGCTGGGGGAGGTGGGTTACTGAGTGACAGTGTGAGGGAGCTGGATTAACATCAGTCGAGATACAGTCAGTAACACAGAGTGCTGGGGGTGGGGGGTTACTGAGTGACAGTGTGAGGGAACTGGATCAATTTTAGTGAAGATACAGTCAGTAAAACAGGGTGTTGGGGGAGAGGGTTACTGAGTGACAGTGCGAGGGAGTTGGTTAACATCAGTGGATAAGCAGTCTGTAGCACAGGGCGCTAGGTGATAAAAGGTAGTGAGTGACAGTGTGAGGGAGCTGGATTAACATCAGTAGAGATACAGTCAGTAACACAGAATGCTAGGGTAGAGGGGTTACTGAGTGACAGTGTGAGGAAGCTACATTAACATCTGTAGAGATACAGTCAGTAACACAGGGTGCTGGGGGACAGGGGTTACTGAGTGACAGTTTGAGGGAGCTGGATTAACATCAGGAGAGATACAGTCAGTAACACAGGGCGCTGGGGGGAGAGGGGTTAATGAGTGACAGTGTGAGAGAGGTGGATTAACATCAGTAGAGATACAGTCAGTAACACAGGGTGCTGGGGGAGAGGGGTTACTGAGTGACAGTGTGAGGAAGCTGGATTAACATCAGTAGAGATACAGTCAGTAACACAGGGTGCTCGGGGAGGTTTTTACTGAGTGACAGTGCGAGGGAGCTGGATTAACATCAGTCGGTATACAGTCAGTAACACAGAGTGCTGGGGGAGAGGGGTTACTGAGTCACAGTGTGATGAAGCTGGATTAACATCAGTAGAGATACAGTCAGTAATACAGGGTGCTGGGGGAAATGGTGTTATTGTGTGACAGAGTGTGATTGACATTAGCAGAGATACCGTCAGAAAGACAGTGTGCTGGTGCAGAATGGTTACTGAGTTACCCATTGAGGGACCTCGAATAATATTAGTAAAGATACAGTCAGTAACACAGGGTGCTGGGGGAGAGGGGTTACTGAGTGACAGTGTGTGGGAGCTGGATTAACATCAGGAGAGATACAGTCAGTAACACAGGGTGCTGGGGGAGAGGCGTTACTGAGTGACAGTGTGAGGGCGCTGGATTAACATCAGTAGAGATACAGTCAGTAACACAGGGTGCTGGGGGAGAGGGGCTAATGAGTGACAGTGTGAGGGAGCTGGATTAACATCAGTAGAGATATAATCAGTAACACAGGGCGCTGGGGGGAGAGGGGTTACTGAGTGAGAGTTTGAGGGAGCTGGATTAACATCAGTCGAGATCCAGTCACTAACACAGGGTGCTGGGTGGTAAGGGTTTACCAACTGAGAGTGCGAGGGAGCTGGATAAACTACAGTAGAGACGCAGTCAGTAACACAGTACGCTACATGGAGAGGGGTTACCGAGTGACAGTGGGAGGGAGCTGGATTAACATCAGTAGAGATATAGTCAGTAACACAGGGTGCTGGAGGAGAGGGGTTTCTGAGTGACAGTGTGAGGGAGCTGGATTAACATCAGTAGAGATACAGTCAGTAACACAGGGCGCTGGGGGGCGAGGGTTTACTGAGTGACAGTGTGAGGGAGCTGGATTAACATCAGTAGAGATACAGTCAGAAACACAGGGTGCTGGGTGAGAGGGGTTACTGAGTGACAGTGTGAGGGTGCTGGATTAACATCAGTCGAGATACACTCAGTAACACAGGGTGCTGGGTGGAGTGGGTACACTGACTAACAGTGTGACGGAGCTGGATTAACATCAGTAGAGATGCAGTCAGTAACACAGTGTGCTGGGAGGAGAGAGGTTACTGAGTGACAGTGTGATGGAGCTGGATTAACAACAGTAGATTTACAGTCAGTAACACAGGGTGCTGGGGAGAGAGGGGTTACTGAGTGACAGAGTGAGAGCGCTGGATTAACATCAGTAGAGATACAGTCAGTAACACAGGGTGCTGGGGGAGAGGGGTTACTGAGTGACAGCGTGAGGAAGCTGGATTAACATCAGTAGAGATACAGTCAGTAACACAGGGTGCTGTGGGCAGACGGGTTACTGAGTGACAGTGTGATGGAGCTGGATTAACATCAGTAGACATACAGTCAGTAACACAGGGTGCTGGGGGAAATGGGGTTATTGTGTGACAGAGTGGGATTAACATTAGCAGAGATACCGTCAGAAAGAAAGTGTGCTGGTGCAGAATGGTTACTGAGTTACCCATTGAGGGACCTCGAATAATATTAGTAAAGATACAGTCAGTAACACAGGGTGCTGGGGGAGAGGGGTTACTGAGTGACAGTGTGAGGGAACTGGATTATCATCAGTAGAGATACAGTCAGCAACACAGTGTGCTGGGGAGAGAGGGGTTACTGAGTGACAGTGTGAGGGAGCTGGATTAACATCAGTAGAGATACAGTCAGTAACACAGGGTGCTGGGGGGAGAGGGGTTACTGAGTGACAGTGTGAGGGAGCTGGATTAACATCAGTAGAGATACAGTCAGTAACACAAGGCGCTGGCGGAAGTGGGGTTACTGAGTGACAGTGTGAGAGTGCTGGATTAACATCAGCAGAGAGACAGTCAGTAACACAGGGTGCTGGGGGGAGAGGGGTTACTGAGTGACAGTGTGAGGGAGCTGGAGTAACATCAGTAGAGATACAGTCAGTAACACAGGTTGCTGGGGGGAGAGGGTTACTGAGTGACAGTGTGAGTGAGCTGGATTAACATTAGTAGAGATATAGCCAGTAACACAGTGTGCTGGGGGAGAGGGGTTAATGAGTGACAGTGTGAGGGAGCTAGATTAACATCTGTAGAGATACAGTCAGTAACACAGGACGCTACGGGGAGAGGGGTTACTGAGTGACAGTGTGAGGGAACTGGATTAACATCAGTAGAGATACAGTCAGTAACACAGGGTGCAGGGGGAGAGGGGTTACTGAGTGACTGTGAGGGAGCTGGATTAACATCAGTAGAGATACAGTCAGTAACACAGGGTGCTGGGGGAGAGGGGTTACTGAGTGACAGTGTGAGGGAGCTGGATTAACATCAGTAGAGATACAGTCTGTAACACAGGGTGCTGGGGGAGAGGGGTTACTGAGTGACCGTGTGAGGGAGCTGGATTAACATCAGTAGAGATACAGTCAGCAACACAGGGGGCTGGGGGGAGAGGTTTACTGAGTGACAGTGTGAGGGAGCTGGATTAACATCAGTAGAGATACAGTCAGTAACACAGGGCGCTGGGGGGAGAGAGGTTACCGAGTGACTGCGTGAGGGAGCTGGATTAACATCAGTGGAGATACAGTCAGTAACACAGGGTGCTGGGGGAGAGGGGTTACTGAGTGATAGTATGAGGGAGCTGGATTAACATCAGTAGAGATATAGTCAGTAACACAGGGTGCTGGGGAGAGAGGGGTTACTGAGTGACAGTGTGAGGGAGCTGGATTAACATCAGTAGAGATACAGTCAGTAACACACGGTGCTGGGGGAAATGGGGTTATTGTGTGACAGAGCGGTATTAACATTAGCTGAGATACCGTCAAAAAGACAGTGTGCTGGTGCTGAATGGTTACTGAGTTACCCATTGAGGGACCTCGAATAATATTAGTAAAGATACAGTCAGTAACAGAGGGTGTTGGGGGAGAGGGGTTACTGAGTGACAGTGTGAGGGAGCTGGATTAACATCAGTAGAGATACAGTCAGTAACACAGGGAGCTGGGGTAGAGGGGTTACTGAGTGCCAGTGTGAGGCAGCTGGATTAACATCAGTAGAGATACAGTCAGTAACACAGGGTACTGGGGGGAGAGGGGTTACTGAGTGACATTGTGAGGGAGCTGGATTAACATCAGTAGAGATGCAGTCAGTATCACAGGACGCTACGGGTAGAGTGGTTACTGAGTGACAGTGTGAGGGAGCTGGATGAACATCAGTAGAGATACAGTCAGTAACACAGGGTGCTGGGGCAGAGGGGTTAATGAGTGACAGTGTGAGGGAGCTGGATTAACATCAGTAGAGATACAGTCAGTAACACAGGGGGCTGGGGGAGAGGGGTTCCTGAGTGACAGTGTGAGGGAGCGGGATTAACATCAGTAGAGATACTGTCAGTAACACAGGGCGCTGGAAGTGAGAGGTGTTACTGAGTGACAGTGTGAGGGAGCTGGATTAACCTCAGTAGAGATACAGTCAGTAACACAGGGCACTGGGGGGAGAGGGGCTACTAAACGACAGTGTGAGGGAGCTGGATTAACATTAATGGCAATACGGTCAGTGACACAGGATGCTGGGTGGAGAGTGGTTACTGAGTGACAGTGTGCTGGAGTTTTATTCACATCAGTAGAGACACAGTCAGTAACACAGGGTGCTGGGGGTGAGGGGTTACTGAGTGACAGTGTGAGGGATCTGGATTAACATCAGTCGAGATACAGTCAGTAACAGAGGGGGCTGGGGGAGAGGGGTTACTGAGTGACAGTGTGAGGGAGCTGGTTTAACATCATTTGCGATGCAGTCAGTAACACAGTGCACTGGAGTGGAGGGTTTACAGAGTGACAGTGTGAGGGAGCTGGATTAACATCAGTAGAGATACAGTCAGTAACACAGGGTGCGGGGGGGAGAGGGGTTACTGAGTGACAGTGTGAGGGAGCTGGATTAACATCAGCACAGCGTGCTGGGGGAGAGGGATTACTGAGTGACAGTGTGAGGGAGCTGGATTAACATCAGCAGAGATACAGTCAGTAACACAGTTTGCTGGGGAGAGACGGGTTACTGAGTGACAGTGTGAGGGAGCTGGATTAATATCAGTAGAGATACAGTCAGTAAGACAGGGTGCTGGGGGAGAGGGGTTACTGAGTGACAGTGTGAGAGCGCTGGATTAACATCAGGAGAGATACAGTATGTAACACAGGGTGCTGGGGGGAGAGGGGTTGCTGAGTGACAGTGTGAGGGAGCTGGATTAACATCAGACGGTATACCGTCAGTAACACAGAGTGCTGGGGGAGGTGGGTTACTGAGTGACAGTGTGAGGGAGCTGGATTAACATCAGTCGAGATACAGTCAGTAAAACAGGGTGTTGGGGGAGAGGGTTACTGAGTGACAGTGCGAGGGAGTTGGTTAACATCAGTGGATAAGCAGTCTGTAGCACAGGGCGCTAGGTGATAAAAGGTAGTGAGTGACAGTGTGAGGGAGCTGGATTAACATCAGTAGAGATACAGTCAGTAACACAGAATGCTAGGGTAGAGGGGTTACTGAGTGACAGTGTGAGGAAGCTACATTAACATCTGTAGAGATACAGTCAGTAACACAGGGTGCTGGGGGACAGGGGTTACTGAGTGACAGTTTGAGGGAGCTGGATTAACATCAGGAGAGATACAGTCAGTAACACAGGGCGCTGGGGGGAGAGGGGTTAATGAGTGACAGTGTGAGAGAGGTGGATTAACATCAGTAGAGATACAGTCAGTAACACAGGGTGCTGGGGGAGAGGGGTTACTGAGTGACAGTGTGAGGAAGCTGGATTAACATCAGTAGAGATACAGTCAGTAACACAGGGTGCTCGGGGAGGTTTTTACTGAGTGACAGTGCGAGGGAGCTGGATTAACATCAGTCGGTATACAGTCAGTAACACAGAGTGCTGGGGGAGAGGGGTTACTGAGTCACAGTGTGAGGAAGCTGGATTAACATCAGTAGAGATACAGTCAGTAATACAGGGTGCTGGGGGAAATGGTGTTATTGTGTGACAGAGTGTGATTGACATTAGCAGAGATACCGTCAGAAAGACAGTGTGCTGGTGCAGAATGGTTACTGAGTTACCCATTGAGGGACCTCGAATAATATTAGTAAAGATACAGTCAGTAACACAGGGTGCTGGGGGAGAGGGGTTACTGAGTGACAGTGTGTGGGAGCTGGATTAACATCAGGAGAGATACAGTCAGTAACACAGGGTGCTGGGGGAGAGGCGTTACTGAGTGACAGTGTGAGGGCGCTGGATTAACATCAGTAGACATACAGTCAGTAACACAGGGTGCTGGGGGAGAGGGGCTAATGAGTGACAGTGTGAGGGAGCTGGATTAACATCAGTAGAGATATAATCAGTAACACAGGGCGCTGGGGGGAGAGGGGTTACTGAGTGAGAGTTTGAGGGAGCTGGATTAACATCAGTCGAGATCCAGTCACTAACACAGGGTGCTGGGTGGTAAGGGTTTACCAACTGAGAGTGCGAGGGAGCTGGATAAACTACAGTAGAGACGCAGTCAGTAACACAGTACGCTACATGGAGAGGGGTTACTGAGTGACAGTGGGAGGGAGCTGGATTAACATCAGTAGAGATATAGTCAGTAACACAGGGTGCTGGAGGAGAGGGGTTTCTGAGTGACAGTGTGAGGGAGCTGGATTAACATCAGTAGAGATACAGTCAGTAACACAGGGCGCTGGGGGGCGAGGGTTTACTGAGTGACAGTGTGAGGGAGCTGGATTAACATCAGTAGAGATACAGTCAGAAACACAGGGTGCTGGGTGAGAGGGGTTACTGAGTGACAATGTGAGGGTGCTGGATTAACATCAGTCGAGATACACTCAGTAACACAGGGTGCTGGGTGGAGTGGGTACACTGACTAACAGTGTGACGGAGCTGGATTAACATCAGTAGAGATGCAGTCAGTAACACAGTGTGCTGGGAGGAGAGAGGTTACTGAGTGACAGTGTGTGGGAGCTGGATTTACATCAGTAGAGATGCAGTCAGTAACACAGGGCGTTGGGGGAGATGAGGTACTGAGTGACAGTGTGATGGAGCTGGATTAACAACAGTAGATTTACAGTCAGTAACACAGGGTGCTGGGGAGAGAGGGGTTACTGAGTGACAGAGTGAGAGCGCTGGATTAACATCAGTAGAGATACAGTCAGTAACACAGGGTGCTGGGGGAGAGGGGTTACTGAGTGACAGCGTGAGGGATCTGGATTAACATCAGTAGAGATACAGTCAGTAACAGAGGGTGCTGGGGGAGAGGGGTTACTGAGTGACAGTGTGAGGGAGCTGGATTAACATCAGTAGAGATACAGTCAGTAACACAGGGTGCTGGGGGAAATGGGGTTATTGCGTGACAGAGTGGGATTAACATTAGCAGAGATACCGTCAGAAAGACAGTATGCTGGTGCAGAATGGTTACTGAGTTACCCATTGAGGGACCTCGAATAATATTAGTAAAGATACAGTCAGTAACACAGGGTCCTGGGGGAGAGGGGTTACTGAGTGACACTGTTAGGGAGCAGGATTAACATCAGTAGAGATACAGTCAGTAACGCAGTGTGCTGGGGGAGAGGGGTTACTCAGTGACAGTGTGAGGGAGCTGGATTAGCATCACCAGAGATGCAATCAGGAACACAGGATGCTACGGGGAGAGGGGTTACTGTGTGACAGTGTGAGGGAGCTGCATTAACATCAGTAGAGATGCAGTCAGTAACACAGGGTGCTGGGGGGAGTGGGGTGACTGAATGCCAGAGTGAGGGAGTTGGATTAACATCAGTAGTGATACAGTCTGTAACACAGTGCACTGGGGTCAGGGGTTAATGAGTGACAATTTGAGGGAGATTTATTAACATCAGTAGTGATATAGTCAGTTACACAGGGTGCTGGAGGAGAGGGGTTACTGAGTGTGAGGGTGAGGGAACTGGATTAACATCAGTAGAGATACAGTCAGTAACACAGGACGCTGGGGGGAGAGGGGTTACTGAGTGACAGTGTGAGGGAACTGGATTAACATCAGTAGAGATACAGTCAGTAACACAGGGCGTTGGGGGAGATGAGGTACTGAGTGACAGTGTGAGGGAGCGGGAATAACATCAGTACTGATACAGTCAGTAACACAGGGTGCTGGGGGAGAGGGTTACTGAGTGACAGTGTGAGGGAGCTGGATTAACATCAGTAGAGATACAGTCAGTAACACAGGGTGCTGGGGGAGAGGGGTTACTGAGTGACAGTGTGAGGGAGCTGGATTAACATCAATAGAGATACAGTCAGTAACACAGGGTGCTGGGGGGTGAGGGTTACTGAGTGATATTGTGAGGGAGCTGGGTTAACATCAGTAGTGATACAGACAGTAACACAGGGTGCTGGGGGGAGTGGGTTTACTAAGTGACAGTGTGAGGGAACTGGATTAACATCAGTAGAGATACAGTCAGTAACACAGGGCGCTGGGGGGAGAGTGGTTACTGAGTGACAGTGTGAGGGAACTGGATTAACATCAGTAGAGATACAGTCAGTAACACAGGGCGTTGGGGGAGATGAGGTACTGAGTGACAGTGTGAGGGAGCGGGAATAACATCAGTACTGATACAGTCAGTAACACAGGGCGTTGGGGGAGAGGGGTTACTGAGTGACAGTGTGAGGGAACTGGATTAACATCAGTAGAGATACAGTCAGTAACACAGGGCGTTGGGGGAGATGAGGTACTGAGTGACAGTGTGAGGGAGCGGGAATAACATCACTACTGATACAGCCAGTAACACAGGGTGCTGGGGGAGAGGGTTACTGAGTGACATTGTGAGGGAGCTGCATTAACATCAATAGAGATACAGTCAGTAACACAGGGTGCTGGGGGGTGAGGGTTACTGAGTGATATTGTGAGGGAGCTGGATTAACATCAGTAGAGATACAGTCAGTAACACAGGGTGCAGGGGGGAGAAGGGTTGCTGAGTGACAGTTTGAGGGAGTTGGATTAACATCAGTAGTGATACAGTCAGTAACACAGGGTGCTGGGGGGAGAGGGGTTACTGAGTGAGAGTGTGAGGGAGCTGGATTAACGCCAGTAGAGATACAGTCAGTAACACAGGGCGTTGGGGGAGATGAGGTACTGAGTGACAGTGTGAGGGAGCTGGAATAACATCAGTAGAGATACAGTCAGTAACACAGGGTGCTGGAGGGAAGGGGTTACTGAGTGACAGTGTGAGGGAGCTGGATTAACATCAGTAGAGATACAGCCAGTAACACAGGGTGCTGGGGGGAAGGGGTTACTGAGTGACAGTGTGAGGGAGCTGGATTAACATCAGTAGAGATACAGCCAGTAACACAGGGTGCTGGGGGAGAGGGTTACTGAGTGACAGTGTGAGGGATCTGGATTAACATCAATAGAGATACAGTCAGTAACACAGGGTGCTGGAGGGGAGAGGGGTTACTGAGTGACAGTGTGAGGGAGCTGGATTAACATCAGTAGTGATACAGACAGTAACACAGGGTGCTGGGGGAAATGGGGTTATTGCGTGACAGAGTGGGATGAACATTAGCAGAGATACCGTCAGAAAGATAGTGTGCTGGTGCAGAATGGTTACTGAGTTACCCATTGAGGGACCTCGAATAATATTAGTAAAGATACAGTCAGTAACACATGGTGCTGGGGGAGTGGGGTTACTGAGTGACAGTATGAGGGAGCTGGATCAATATTAGTAAAGATACAGTCAGTAACACAGGGTGCTGGTGGGAGAGAGGTTGCTGAGTGACAGTGTGAAGGAGATGAATTAATATCAGTAGAGATGCAGTCAGTTACACAGTGCACTGGGGAACAGAGGTTAATGAGTGACTGTGTGATGGAGCTGGATTAACATCAGTAGAGATACAGTCAGTAACACAGGGCGCTGGGGGACAGGGGTTAATGAGTGAAAGTGTGAGGGAGCTGGATTAACATCAGTAGAGATACAGTCAGTAACACAGTGTGCTGGGGGAGACGGGTTACTGAGTGACAGTGTGAGGGAGCTGGATTAACATCAGTAGAGATATAGTCAGTAACACAGGGTGCTGGAGGGGAGAGTGGTTACTGAGTGACATGTGAGGGAGCTGGATTAACATCAGTAGAGATACAGTCAGTAACATAGGGCTCAGTGGGGAGAGGGGCTACAGAATGACAGTGTGAGCGTGCTGCATTAACATCAGTAGAGATACAGTCAGTTACACAGAGTGCTGGGGGAGAGGGGCTACTGAGTGACAGTGCGAGGGAGCTGGAATAACATCAGTAGATAAGCAGTCTGTAGCACAGGGTGCTGGGGGGAGAGGGGTTACTGAGTGACAGTGTGAGGGAGCTGGATTAACATCAGTAGTGTTACAGTCAGTAACACAGGGTGCTGGGGGAAATGGGGTTATTGCGTGACAGAGTGGGATTAACATTAGCAGAGATACCGTCTGAAAGACAGTGTGCTGGTGCAGAATGGTTACTGAGTTACCCATTGAGGGACCTCGAATAATATTAGTAAAGATACAGTCAGTAACACAGGGTGCTGGGGGAGAGGGGTTACTGAGTGACACTGTTAGGGAGCAGGATTAACATCAGTAGAGATACAGTCAATAACACGGTGTGCTAGGGGGAGAGGGGTTACTGAGTGACAGTGTGAGGGAGCTGGATTAACATTAGTAGAGATACAGTCAGTAACGCAGTGTGCTGGGGGAGAGGGGTTACTGAGTGACAGTGTGAGGGAGCTGGATTAACATCAGTAGAGATACCACCAGTAACACACAGTGCTGGGGGGAGAGGTTTTACTGTGTGACAGTGTGAGGGAGCTGGACTAACATCAGTAGAGATATAGTCAGGAACACAGGGCGCTGGGGGAGAGGGGTTACTGAGTGAGAGTGTGAGGGAGCTGGATTAACGCCAGTAGAGATACAGTCAGTAACACAGGGCAGAATTACCTGGAAAAACTCAGTAGGTCTGGCAGCATCGGCGGAGGAGAAAAGAGTTGACGTTTCGAGTCCTCATGACCCTTCGACAGAACTTGATTTCGAGTCCAGGAAAGAGTTGAAATATAAGCTGGTTTAAGGTGTGTGGGGGGGGGGGGGGGGGAAGGAGAGAGAGAGAGAGACAGAGGTGCTTGTGTAGACAAACAAGCAGTGATAGAAGCAGATCATCAAAAGATGTCAGTAACAATGGTACCAAAGAACACATAGGTGTTAAAGTTAAAGTTGGTGATATTATCTAAACGAATGTGCTAATTAAGAATGGATGGTAGGGCACTCAAGGTACAGCTCTAGTGGGGGTGGGGGGAGCATAAAGGATTTTAAAATATTTAAAAATAATGGAAATAGGTGGGAAAAGAAAAATCTATAAAATTTATAGGGAAAAAAAAGGGGGAAAAAAGGGGGAAACAGAAAGGGGGTGGGGATGGGGGAGGGAGCTCACGACCTAAAGTTATTGAATTCAATATTCAGACCGGAAGGCTGTAAGGTGCCTAGTCGGAAGATGAGGTGTTGTTCCTCCAGTTTGCGTTGGGCTTCACTGGAACAATGCAGTAAGCCAAGGACAGACATGTGGGCAAGAGAGCAGGGTGGAGTGTTAAAATGGCAAGCCACAGGGAGGTTTGGGTCATTCTTGCGGACAGACCGCAGGTGTTCTGCAAAGCGGTCGCCCAGTTTACACCTGCGGTCTGTCCGCAAGAATGACCCAAACCTCCCTGTGGCTTGCCATTTTAACACTCCACCCTGCTCTCTTGCCCACATGTCTGTCCTTGGCTTACTGCATTGTTCCAGTGAAGCCCAACGCAAACTGGAGGAACAACACCTCATCTTCCGACTAGGCACCTTACAGCCTTCCGGTCTGAATATTGAATTCAATAACTTTAGGTCGTGAGCTCCCTCCCCCATCCCCACCCCCTTTCTGTTTCCCCCTTTTTTCCCCCCTTTTTTTTCCCTATAAATTTTATAGATTTTTCTTTTCCCACCTATTTCCATTATTTTTAAATATTTTAAAATCCTTTATGCTCCCCCCACCCCCACTAGAGCTGTACCTTGAGTGCCCTACCATCCATTCTTAATTAGCACATTCGTTTAGATAATATCACCAACTTTAACTTTAACACCTATGTGTTCTTTGGTACCATTGTTACTGACATCTTTTGATGATCTGCTTCTATCACTGCTTGTTTGTCTACACAAGCACCTCTGTCTCTCTCTCTCTCTCCTTCCCCCCCCCCCCCCCCCACACACCTTAAAGCAGCTTATATTTCAACTCTTTCCTGGACTCGAAATCAAGTTCTGTCGAAGGGTCATGAGGACTCGAAACGTCAACTCTTTTCTCCTCCGCCGATGCTGCCAGACCTACTGAGTTTTTCCAGGTAATTCTGTTTTTGTTTTAGATTTCCAGCATCCGCAGTTTTCTTTGTTTTCAACTCAGTAACACAGGGCGTTGGGGGAGATGAGGTACTGAGTGACAGTGTGAGGGAGCTGGATTAATTTTAGTGAAGATACAGTCAGTAAAACATGGTGCTGGGGGAGAGGGTTACTCAGTGACAGTGCGAGGGAGTTGGTTAACATCAGTAGATAAGCAGTATGTAGCACAGGGCACTAGGTGTGAAAAGGTAGTGAGTGACAGTGTGAGGAAGCTGGATTAACATCAGTAGTGTTACAGTCAGTAACACAGAGTGCTGGGGGAGAGGGGTTACTGAGTGATAGTGTGAGTGAGCTGGTTAACATCAGTAGAGATACAGTCAGTAACACAGGGTACTGTGGGAGAGGGATTACTGTGTGACAGTGTGAGGGAGCTGGATTAATATCAGTATAGATACAGTCAGTAACACAGGGCGCTGGGGGAGAGGCGTTAATAAGTGACAGTGTGATGGAGCTGGATTAACATCAGTAGAGATTCAATCAGTAACACACAGTGCTGGGGGGAGAGGGTTTACTAGGTGACAGTGTGAGGGAGCTGGATTAGCATCAGTAGAGATGCAGTCAGTAACACAGGACGCTACGGGGCGAGGGGTTACTGAGTGACAGTGTGAGGGTGCTGGACTAACATCAGTAGAGATATAGTCAGGAACACAGGGCGCTGGGTGGAGTGGGGACAATGACTTACAGTGTGAGGGAGCTGCATTAACATCAGTAGAGATACAGTCAGTAACACAGGGTGCAGGGGGGAGAAGGGTTGCTGAGTGACAGTTTGAGGGAGTTGGATTAACATCAGTAGTGATACAGTCAGTAACACAGGGTGCTGGGGGGAGAGGGGTTACTGAGTGAGAGTGTGAGGGAGCTGGATTAACGCCAGTAGAGATACAGTCAGTAACACAGGGCGTTGGGGGAGATGAGGTACTGAGTGACAGTGTGAGGGAGCTGGAATAACATCAGTAGAGATACAGTCAGTAACACAGGGTGCTGGGGGGAGAGGGGTTACTGAGTGACAGTGTGAGGGAGCTGGATTAACATCAGTAGAGATACAGTCAGTAACACAGGGTGCTGGGGGGAGAGGGGTCACTGAGTGACAGTGTGAGGGAGCTGGATTAACATCAGTAGAGATACAGCCAGTAACACAGGGTGCTGGGGGAGAGGGTTACTGAGTGACAGTGTGAGGGAGCTGGATTAACATCAATAGAGATACAGTCAGTAACACAGGGTGCTGGAGGGGAGAGGGGTTACTGAGTGACAGTGTGAGGGAGCTGGATTAACATCAGTAGTGATACAGACAGTAACACAGGGTGCTGGGGGAAATGGGGTTATTGCGTGACAGAGTGGGATGAACATTAGCAGAGATACCGTCAGAAAGATAGTGTGCTGGTGCAGAATGGTTACTGAGATACCCATTGAGGGACCTCGAATAATATTAGTAAAGATACAGTCAGTAATACAGGGCGCTGGGGGAGAGGGGTTACTGAGTGAGAGTGTGAGGGAGCTGGATTAACGCCAGTAGAGATACAGTCAGTAACACAGAGCGTTGGGGGAGATGAGGTACTGAGTGACTGTGCGAGGGAGCTGGATTAACATCAGTCGGTATACAGTAAGTAACACAGGGTGCAGGGAGAGAGGGGTTACTGAGTGACAGTGTGAGGGAGCTGGATTAACTTCAATAGAGATACAGTCAGTAACTCAGGGTGCTGGTGGAGAGGGGTTACTGAGTGACAGTGTGAGGGAACTGGATCAATTTTAGTGAAGATACAGTCAGTAAAACATGGTGCTGGGGTAGAGGGTTAATGAGTGACAGTGTGAGGGAGATGGTTAACATCAGTAGACAAGCAGTCTGTAGCACAGGGCGCTAGGTGATAAAAGGTAGTGAGTGACAGTGTGAGGGAGCTGGATTAACATCAGTAGAGATGCAGACAGTAACACAGGGTGCTGCCGGGGTGAGGGGTTACTGAGTGACAGTGTGAGGGAGCTGGATTAACATCAGTAGAGATAGTCAGTTACACAGGGAGCTGGGGGAAATGGGGTTATTGTGTGACAGAGTGGGATTAACATTAGCAGAGATACCGTCAGAAAGACAGTGTGCTGGTGCAGAATGGTTACTGAGTTCCCCATTGAGGGACCTCGAATAATATTAGTAAAGATACAGTCAGTAACACAGGGTGCTGGGGGGAGAGGGGTTACTGAGTGACAGTGTGAGGGAGCTGGATTAACATCAGTAGAGATACAGTCAGTAACACAGGGTGCTGGTGGAGAGGGGTTACTGAGTGACAGTGTGAGGGAGCTGGATTAACATCAGTAGAGATACAGTCAGTTACACAGGGTGCTGTGGGAGAGGTGTTACTGAGTGACAGTGTGAGGGAGCTGGATTAACATCAGTAGAGACACAGTCAGTAACACAGGGCGCTGGGGGGAGAGGGGTTACTGAGTGACAGTGTGAGGGAGCTGGATTAACATCAGTAGAGATACAGTCAGTAACACAGGGTGCTGGGAGAGAGGATTACTGAGTGATAGTGTGAGGGAGCTGGATTAACATCAGTAGAGATACAGTCAGTAACACAGTGTGCTGGGGGGGAGAGGGGTTACTGAGTGACAGTGTGAGGGAGCTGGATTAACATCAGTAGAGATACAGACATGAACACAGGGTGCTTGGGGAAATGGGGTTATTGCGTGACAGAGTGGGATGAACATTAGCAGAGATACCGTCAGAAAGATATTGTGCTGGTGCAGAATGGTTACTGAGATACCCATTGAGGGACCTCGAATAATATTAGTAAAGATGCAGTCAGTAACACAGGGTGCTGGTGGAGAGGGGTTACTGAGTGACAGTGTGAGGGAGCTGGATTAACATGAGTAGAGATACAGTCAGTAACACAGGGGGCTGGGGGAGAGGGGTTACTGAGTGACAGTGTGAGGGAGCTGGATTAACATCAGGAGGGATACAGTCAGTAACACAGGGCGCTGGGGGGAGAGGGTTTAATGAGTGACAGTGTGAGGGAGTTGGATTATTATCAGTAGAGATACAGTCAGTAAGACAGGGTGCTGGGGGAGAGGGGTGACTGAGTGACAGTGTGAGGGAGCTGGATTTGCATCAGTAGAGATACAGTCAGTTACACAGGGTGCTGGGGGGGAGGGGTTACTGAGTGACAGTGTGAGGGAGCTGGATTAACATCAGTAGAGATTCAATCAGTAACACACAGTGCTGGGGGGGAGAGGGTTTACTAGGTGACAGTGTGAGGGAGCTGGATTAGCATCAGTAGAGATGCAGTCAGTAACACAGGACGCTACGGGGAGAGGGGTTACTGAGTGACAGTGTGAGGGTGCTGGACTAACATCAGTAGAGATACAGTCAGTAACACAGGGTGCAGGGGGGAGAAGGGTTGCTGAGTGACAGTTTGAGGGAGTTGGTTTAACATCAGTAGTGATACAGTCAGTAACACAGGGTGCTGGGGGGAGAGGGGTTACTGAGTGAGAGTGTGAGGGAGCTGGATTAACGCCAGTAGAGATACAGTCAGTAACACAGGGCGTTGGGGGAGATGAGGTGCTGAGTGACAGTATGAGGGAGCTGGAATAACATCAGTAGAGATACAGTCAGTAACACAGGGTGCTGGGGGGAGAGGGGTTACTGAGTTACAGTGTGAAGGAGCTGGATTAACATCAGTAGAGATACAGTCAGTAACACAGGGTGCTGGGGGGACAGGGGTTAATGAGTGACAGTGTGATGGAGCTGGATAAACATCAGTAGAGATACAGTCAGTAACACAGGGTGCTGGGGGAGAGGGGCTACTGAGTGACAGTGCGAGGGAGCTGGAATAACATCAGTAGATAAGCAGTCTGTAGCACATGGTGCTGGGGGGAGAGGGGTTACTGAGTGACAGTGTGAGGGAGCTGGATTAACATCAGTAGTGTTACAGTCAGTAACACAGGGTGCTCTGGGAAATGGGATTATTGCGTGACAGAGTGGGATTAACATTAGTGTGCTGGTGCAGAATGGTTACTGAGTTACCCATTGAGGGACCTCGAATATTATTAGTAAAGATACAGTCAGTAACACAGGGTGCTGGGGGAGAGGGGTTACTGAGTGACACTGTTAGGGAGCAGGATTAACATCAGTAGAGATACAGTCAATAACACGGTGTGCTAGGGGGAGAGGGGTTACTGAGTGACAGTGTGAGGGAGCTGGATTAACATCATTAGAGATACAGTCAGTAACACAGGGTGCTGGGGGGAGAGAGTTACTGAGTGATAGTGTGAGGGAGCTGGATTAACATTAGTAGAGATACAGTCAGTAACGCAGTGTGCTGGGGGAGAGGGGTTACTGAGTGACAGTGTGATGGAGCTGGATTAACATCAGTAGAGATACAATCAGTAACACACAGTGCTGGGGGGAGAGGGTTTACTGTGTGACAGTGTGAGGGAGCTGGACTAACATCAGTAGAGATATAGTCAGGAACACAGGGCGCTAGGGGAGAGGGGTTACTGAGTGAGAGTGTGAGGGAGCTGGATTAACGCCAGTAGAGATACAGTTAGTAACACAGGGCGTTGGGGGAGATGAGGTACTGAGTGACAGTGTGAGGGAGCTGGATTAACATCAGTACTGATACAGCCAGTAACACAGGGTGCTGGGGGAGAGGGTTACTGAGTGACAGTGTGAGGGAGCTGGATTAACTTCAATAGAGATGCAGTCATTAACACAGGGTGCTGGAGGGGAGGGGGGTTACTGAGTGACAGTGTGAGGGGGCAGGGTTAACATCAGTAGTGATACAGACAATAACACAGGGTGCTGGGGGAGAGGTGTTACTGAGTGTCAGTGTGAGGGAGCTGGATTAACATCAGTAGAGATACAGTCAGTAACACAGGGCGCTGGGGGGAGAGGGGTTACAGAGTGACAGTGTGAGGGAGCTGGATTAACATCAGTAGAGATACAGTCAGTAATACAGGGCGCTGGGGGAGAGGGGTTACTGAGTGAGAGTGTGAGGGAGCTGGATTAACGCCAGTAGACATACAGTCAGTAACACAGGGCGTTGGGGGAGATGAGGTACTGAGTGACAGTGCGACGGAGCTGGAATAACATCAGTAGAGATACAGTCAGTAACACAGGGTGCTCGGTGAGGGTTTTTCTGAGTGACAGTGCGAGGGGGCTGGATTAACATCAGTCGGTATACAGTCAGTAACACAGGGTGCTGGGGGAGAGGGGTTAATGAGTGACAGTGTGAGGGAGCTGGATTAACATCAGTAGAGATACAGTCAGTAACACAGGGTGCTGGGGGGGGAGAGGGGCTACTGAGTGACAGTGTGAGGGAGCTGGAATAACATCAGTAGAGATACAGTCAGTAACTCAGGGTGCTGGGGGGGAGAGGGGTTACTGAGTGACAGTGTGAGGGAACTGGATCAATTTTAGTGGAGATACCGTCAGTGAAACAGGGAGCTGGAGGAGAGGGTTACTGAGTGACAGTGTGAGGGAGTTGGTTAACATCAGTAGATAAGCCGTCTGTAGCACAGGGCGCTAGGTGAGAAAAGGTAGTGAGTGACAGTGTGAGGGAGCTGGATAAACATCAGTAGAGATGCAGACAGTAACACAGGGTGCTGGCGGGGTGAGGGGTTACTGAGTGACAGTGTGAGGGAGCTGGATTAACATCAGTAGAGACACAGTCAGTAACACAGGGCGCTGGGGGGAGAGGGGTTACTGAGTTACATTGTGAGGGAGCTGGATTAACATCAGTAGAGATACAGTCAGTAACACAGGGTGCTGGTGGAGAGGGGTTACTGAGTGACAGTGTGAGGGAGCTGGATTAACATCAGTAGAGATACAGTCAGTAACACAGGGTGCTGGGGGAGAGGATTACTGAGTGACAGTGTGAGGGAGCTGGATTAACATCAGTAGAGATACAGTCAGTAACACAGGGTGCTGGGGGGGAGAGGGGTTACTGAGTGACAGTGTGAGGGAGCTGGATTAACATCAGTAGAGATACAGTCAGTAACACAGGGTGCTGGGGGAGAGGGGTTACTGAGTGACAGTGTGAGGGAGCTGGATTAACATCAGTAGAGATACAGTCAGTAACACAGGGTGCTGGGGGGAGAGGGGTTACTGAGTGACAGTGTGAGGGAGCTGGATCAATTTTAGTGTAGGTACAGTCAGTAAAACAGGGTGCTGGAGGAGAGGGTTACTGAGTGACAGTGCGAGGGAGTTGGTTAACATCAGTAGACATACAGTCAGTAACACGGGGTGCTGGGGGAGAGGGGTTACTGAGTGACAGTGTGATGGAGCTGGATTAACATCACTAGAGATACCGTCAGTAACACAGGGTGCTGGGGGAGAGGGGTTACTAAGTGATGGTGTACGGGAGCTTGATTAACATCAGTCGAGGTACAGTCATTAACACAGGGCGCAGGGTGGATAGGGGTTACTGAGTGACAGTGTGAGGGAGCTGGATTAACATCAGTAGACATACAGTCAGTAACACAGGGCGCTGGGGGTAGAGGGGTTACTAAGTGACAGTGTGAGGGAGCAGGATTAACATCAGTAGAGATACAGTCAGTAACACAGGGTGCTGGGGGGAGATGGGTTACTGAGTGACAGTGTGAGGGAGCAGGATTAACATCAGTAGAGATACAGTCAGTAACACAGGGCACTGGGGAGAGGGGTTACTGAGTGACAGTGTGAGGGAGCTGGATTAACATCAGTAGAGATACAGTCAGTAACACAGGGTGCTGGGGGAGAGGGGTTACTGAGTGACAGTGTGAGGGAGCTGGATTAACATCAGTAGAGATGCAGTCAATAACACAGCGTGCTGGCAGGAGAGGGGTTACTGAGTGACAGTGTGAGGGAGCTGGATTAACATCAGTAGAGATACAGTCAGTAACACAGGACGCTGGGGGGAGATGGGTTACTGAGTGACCCTGTGAGGCAGCTGGATTAACATCAGTAGAGATACAGTCAGTAACACAGGGTGCTGGAGGAGATGGTTTACTGAGTGACAGTGTGAGGGAGCTGGATTAACATCAGTAGATATACAGTCAGTAACACAGGGTGCTGGGGGAGAGGGGTTACTGAGTGACAGTGTGAGGGAGCTGGATTAACATCAGTAGAGATACAATCAGTAACACAGGGTGCTGGGGGGAGAGGGTTACTGAGTGGCAGTGTGAGGGAGCTGGATTAACATCAGTAGACATACAGTCAGTAACACAGGGTGCTGGGGGGAGAGGGGTTACTGTGTGACAGTGTGAGGGAGCTGGATTAACATCAGTAGACATACAGTCAGTTAAACGGGGTGCTGGGGGAGAGTGGTTACTGAGTGACAGTGTGATGGAGCTGGATTAACATCACTAGAGATACCGTCAGTAACACAGGGTGCTGGGGGAGAGGGGTTACTAAGTGATGGTGTACGGGAGCTTGATTAACATCAGTCGAGGTACAGTCATTAACACAGGGCGCAGGGTGGATAGGGGTTACTGAGTGACAGTGTGAGGGAGCTGGATCAACATCAGTAGACATACAGTCAGTAACACAGGGCGCTGGGGGTAGAGGGGTTACTAAGTGACAGTGTGAGGGAGCAGGATTAACATCAGTAGAGATGCAGTCAGTAACACAGGACGCTGGGTGGAGTGGGGTTACTGAGTGACAGTGTGAGGGAGCAGGATTAACATCAGTAGAGATACAGTCAGTAACACAGGGCGCTGGGGGGAGAGGGGTTACTGAGTGACAGTGTGAGGGAGCTGGATTAACATCAGTAGAGATGCAGTCAGTAACACAGGGCGCTGGGGGGAGAGGTGTTACTGAGTGACAGTGTGAGGGAGCTGGATTAACATCAGTAGACATACAGTCAGTAACACAGGGTGCTTGGGGAGTGGGGTTACTGAGTGACAGTGTGAGGGAGCTGGATTAACATCAGTAGAGATACAGTCAGTAACGCAGTGTGCTGGGGGAGAGGGGTTACTGAGTGACAGTGTGAGGGAGCTGGATTAACATCAGTAGACATACAGTCAGTAACACGGGGTGCTGGGGGAGAGGGGTTACTGAGTGACAGTGTGATGGAGCTGGATTAACATCAGTAGAGATACCGTCAGTAACACAGGGTGCTGGGGGAGAGGGGTTACTAAGTGATGGTGTACGGGAGCTTGATTAACATCAGTCGAGGTACAGTCATTAACACAGGGCGCAGGGTGGATAGGGGTTACTGAGTGACAGTGTGAGGGAGCTGGATTAACATCAGTAGACATACAGTCAGTAACACAGGGCGCTGGGGGTAGAGGGGTTACTAAGTGACAGTGTGAGGGAGCAGGATTAACATCAGTAGAGATACAGTCAGTAACACAGGGTGCTGGGGGGAGAGGGGTTACTGAGTGACAGTGTGAGGGAGCTGGATTAACATCAGTAGAGATGCAGTCAGTAACACAGGACGCTGGGTGGAGTGGGGTTACTGAGTGACAGTGTGAGGGAGCAGGATTAACATCAGTAGAGATACAGTCAGTAACACAGGGCGCTGGGGGGAGAGGTGTTACTGAGTGACAGTGTGAGGGAGCTGGATTAACATCAGTAGAGATGCAGTCAGTAACACAGGGCGCTGGGGGGAGAGGTGTTACTGAGTGACAGTGTGCGGGAGCTGGATTAACATCAGTAGAGATACAGACAGTAACACAGGGTGCTGGGGGAGAGGGGTTACTGAGTGACAGTGTGTGTGAGCTGGATTAACATCAGTAGAGATACAGTCAGTAACACAGGGTGCTGGGGGAGAGGCGTTACTGAGTGACAGTGTGAGGGAGCTGGATTAACATCAGTAGAGATACAGTCAGTAACGCAGGGTGCTGGGGGAGAGGGGTTACTGAGTGACAGTGTGTGTGAGCTGGATTAACATCAGTAGAGATACAGTCAGTAACACAGGGCGCTGGGGGGAGCGGGGTTACTGAGTGACAGTGTGAGGGAGCTGGATTAACATCAGTAGAGATACAATCAGTAACACAGTGTGCTGGGGGGAGAGGGTTACTGAGTGACAGTGTGAGGGAGCTGGATTAACATCAGTAGACATACAGTCAGTAACACAGGGTGCTTGGGGAAAGGGGTTACTGAGTGACAGTGTGAGGGAGCTGGATTAACATCAGTAGAGATACAGTCAGTAACACAGGGTGCTGGGGGGAGAGGGTTACTGAGTGACAGTGTGAGGGAGCTGGATTAACATCAGTAGAGATACTGTCAGTAACACAGTGTGCTGGGGGAGAGGGGTTACTGAGTGACAGTGTGAGGGAGCTGGATTAACATCAGTAGACATACAGTCAGTAACACGGGGTGCTGGGGGAGAGGGGTTACTGAGTGACAGTGTGATGGAGCTGGATTAACATCACTTGAGATACCGTCAGTAACACAGGGTGCTGGGGGAGAGGGGTTACTAAGTGATGGTGTACGGGAGCTTGATTAACATCAGTCGAGGTACAGTCATTAACACAGGGCGCAGGGTGGATAGGGGTTACTGAGTGACAGTGTGAGGGAGCTGGATTAACATCAGTAGACATACAGTCAGTAACACAGGGCGCTGGGGGTAGAGGGGTTACTGAGTGACAGTGTAAGGGAGCTGGATAAACATCAGTAGAGATACAGTCAGTAACAGGGCGCTGGGTGGAGAGGGGTTACTGAGTGACAGTGTGAGGGAGCTGGATTAACATCAGTAGACATACAGTCAGTAACACAGGGTGCTGGGGGGAGAGGGGTTACTGTGTGACAGTGTGAGGGAGCTGGATTAACATCAGTAGACATACAGTCAGTAACACAGTGTGCTGGGGGAGAGGGGTTACTGAGTGACAGTATGAGGGAGCTGGATTAACATTAGTAGACATACAGTCAGTAACACGGGGTGCTGGGGGAGAGGGGTTACTGAGTGACAGTGTGATGGAGCTGGATTAACATCAGTAGAGATACAGTCAGTAACACAGGGCGCTGGGGGGAGAGGTGTTACTGAGTGACAGTGTGAGGGAGCTGGATTAACATCAGTAGAGATGCAGTCAGTAACACAGGGCGCTGGGGGGAGAGGTGTTACTGACTGACAGTGTGAGGGAGTTGGATTAACATCAGTAGAGATACAGTCAGTAACACAGGACGCTGGGGGGAGAGGTGTTACTGAGTGACAGTGTGAGGGAGCTGGATTAACATCAGTAGAGATACAGACAGTAACACAGGGTGCTGGGGGAGAGGGGTTACTGAGTGACAGTGTGTGGGAGCTGGATTAACATCAGTAGAGATACAGTCAGTAACACAGGGTGCTGGGGGGAGAGGGGTTACTGAGTGATTCATGTGAGGCTGCTGGATTTACATCAGTAGAGATACAGTCAGTAATACAGTGTGCTGGGGGGAGTGGGGACACTGACTAACAGTGTGACGGAGCTGGATTAACATCAGTAGAGATGCAGTCAATAACACAGCGTGCTGGCGGGAGAGGGGTTACTGAGTGACAGTGTGAGGGAGCTGGATTAACATCAGTAGAGATACAGTCAGTAACACAGGGCGCAGGGGGGAGAGGGGTTACTGAGTGACCCTGTGAGGCAGCTGGATTAACATCAGTAGAGAAACAGTCAGTAACACAGTGTGCTGGGGGAGAGGGTTTACTGAGTGACAGTGCGAGGGAGCTGGATTAACATCAGTAGAGATACAGTCTGTAACACAGGGCGCTGGGGGGAGAGGGGTTACTGAGTGACAGTGTGAGGGAGCTGGATTAACATCAGTAGAGATACAATCAGTAACACAGTGTGCTGGGGGGAGAGGGTTACTGAGTGACAGTGTGAGGGAGCTGGATTAACATCAGTAGAGATACAGTCAGTAACACAGGGCACTGGGGAGAGGGGTTACTGAGTGACAGTGTGAGGGAGCTGGATTAACATCAGTAGAGATACAGTCAGTAACACAGGGTGCTGGGGGAGAGGCGTTACTGAGTGACAGTGTGAGGGAGCTGGATTAACATCAGTAGAGATGCAGTCAATAACACAGCGTGCTGGCGGGAGAGGGGTTACTGAGTGACAGTGTGAGGGAGCTGGATTAACATCAGTAGAGATACAGTCAGTAACACAGGGCGCTGGGGGGAGAGGGGTTACTGAGTGACCCTGTGAGGCAGCTGGATTAACATCAGTAGAGATACAGTCAGTAACACAGGGTGCTGGAGGAGAGGGTTTACTGAGTGACAGTGTGAGGGAGCTGGATTAACATCAGTAGAGATACAGTCAGTAACACAGGGTGCTGGGGGAGAGGGGTTACTGAGTGACAGTGTGAGGGAGCTGAATTAACATCAGTAGAGATACAATCAGTAACACAGTGTGCTGGGGGGAGAGGGTTACTGAGTGACAGTGTGAGGGAGCTGGATTAACATCAGTAGACATACAGTCAGTAACACGGGGTGCTGGGGGAGAGGGGTTACTGAGTGACAGTGTGATGGAGCTGGATTAACATCACTAGAGATACCGTCAGTAACACAGGGTGCTGGGGGAGAGGGGTTACTAAGTGATGGTGTACGGGAGCTTGATTAACATCAGTCGAGGTACAGTCATTAACACAGGGCGCAGGGTGGATAGGGGTTACTGAGTGACAGTGTGAGGGAGCTGGATTAACATCAGTAGAGATACAGTCAGTAACACAGGGCGCTGGGGGGAGAGGTGTTACTGAGTGACAGTGTGAGGGAGCTGGATTAACATCAGTAGAGATGCAGTCAGTAACACAGGGCGCTGGGGGGAGAGGTGTTACTGAGTGACAGTGTGAGGGAGCTGGATTAACATCAGTAGAGATACAGTCAGTAACACAGGGCGCTGGGGGGAGAGGTGTTACTGAGTGACAGTGTGATGGAGCTGGATTAACATCAGTAGAGATACTGTCAGTAACACAGTGTCATATGGGAGAGGAGTACTGAGTGACAGTGTAAGGGAGCTGGATAAACATCAGTAGAGATACAGTCAGTAACACAGGGTGCTGGGGGGAGAGGGGTTACTGAGTGATTCATGTGAGGCTGCTGGATTTACATCAGTAGAGATACAGTCAGTAACACAGGGTGCTGGGGGAGAGGCGTTACTGAGTGACAGTGTGAGGGAGCTGGATTAACATCAGTAGAGATACAGTCTGTAACACAGGGCGCTGGGGGGAGAGGGGTTACTGAGTGACAGTGTGAGGGAGCTGGATTAACATCAGTAGAGATACAATCAGTAACACAGTGTGCTGGGGGGAGAGGGTTACTGAGTGACAGTGTGAGGGAGCTGGATTAACATCAGTAGAGATACAGTCAGTAACACAGGGCACTGGGGAGAGGGGTTACTGAGTGACAGTGTGAGGGAGCTGGATTAACATCAGTAGAGATACAGTCAGTAACACAGGGTGCTGGGGGAGAGGGGTTACTGAGTGACAGTGTGAGGGAGCTGGATTAACATCAGTAGAGATACAGTCAGTAACACAGGGTGCTGGGGGGAGAGGGTTACTGAGTGACAGTGTGAGGGAGCTGGATTAACATCAGTAGACATACAGTCAGTAACACAGGGTGCTGGGGGGAGAGGGGTTACTGTGTGACAGTGTGAGGGAGCTGGATTAACATCAGTAGACATACAGTCAGTAACACAGTGTGCTGGGGGAGAGGGGTTACTGAGTGACAGTGTGAGGGAGCTGGATTAACATCAGTAGACATACAGTCAGTATCACGGGGTGCTGGGGGAGAGGGGTTACTGAGTGACAGTGTGATGGAGCTGGATTAACATCACTAGAGATACCATCTGTAACACAGGCTGCTGGGGGAGAGGGGTTACTAAGTGATGGTGTACGGGAGCTTGATTAACATCAGTCGAGGTACAGTCATTAACACAGGGCGCAGGGTGGATAGGGGTTACTGAGTGACAGTGTGAGGGAGCTGGATCAACATCAGTAGACATACAGTCAGTAACACAGGGCGCTGGGGGTAGAGGGGTTACTAAGTGACAGTGTGAGGGAGCAGGATTAACATCAGTAGAGATGCAGTCAGTATCACAGGACGCTGGGTGGAGTGGGGTTACTGAGTGACAGTGTGAGGGAGCAGGATTAACATCAGTAGAGATACAGTCAGTAACACAGGGCGCTGGGGGGAGAGGTGTTACTGAGTGACAGTGTGAGGGAGCTGGATTAACATCAGTAGAGATACAGACAGTAACACAGGGTGCTGGGGGAGAGGGGTTACTGAGTGACAGTGTGTGGGAGCTGGATTAACATCAGTAGAGATACAGTCAGTAACACAGGGTGCTGGGGGGAGAGGGGTTACTGAGTGATTCATGTGAGGCTGCTGGATTTACATCAGTAGAGATACAGTCAGTTACAGAGGGCGCTGGGGAGAGAGGGATTACTGAGTGACAGTGTGAGGTAGTTGTGTTAACATCAATAGGAATATTGTCAGTAACACAGGGCACTGGGGGGAGTGGGGTTACTGAGTGACAGTGTGAGGTAGCTGGATTAACGTCAGTAGAGATACAGTCAGTAACACAGGGTGCTGGGGGGAGAGGGGTTACTGAGTGACAATGTAAGGGAGCTGGATTAACATCAGTAGAGCTACAGTCAGTAACACAGGGTGCTGGGGGTCAGGGGTTACTGAG
Source organism: Isurus oxyrinchus (assembly GCA_026770705.1). Classification (NCBI taxonomy): domain Eukaryota; kingdom Metazoa; phylum Chordata; class Chondrichthyes; order Lamniformes; family Lamnidae; genus Isurus; species Isurus oxyrinchus. The sequence goes on along the minus strand of JANJGN010001410.1, from coordinate 12,965 downwards.
TGACAGTGTGAGGGAGCTGGATTAACCTCAGTAGAGATACAGTCAGTTACACAGGCCATTGGGGGAGATGGGGTACTGAGCGACAGTTTGAGGGAGCTGGATTAACATCAGTAGAGATACAGTCAGTAACACAGGGTGCTGAGGGGGGGAGATGTTACTGAGTGACAGTGTGAGGGAGCTGGAATAACATCAGTAGAGATACTGTCAGTAACACAGTGTGCTGGGGAGAGAGGGGTTACTGAGTGACCGTGTGAGGGAGCTGGATTAACATCAGTAGAGATACAGTCAGTAACACAGGGTGCTGGGGAGAGAGGGGTTACTGAGTGACAGTGTGAGGGAGCTGGATTAACATCAGTAGAGATACAGTCAGTAACACACGGCGCTGGGGGGAGAGGGGTTACTGATTGACAGTGTGTGGGAGCTGGATTAACATCAGTAGAGATACAGTCAGTGACACAGGGTGCTGGGGGACAGGGGTTACTGAGTGACAGTGTGAGGGAGCTGGATTAACATCAGTAGAGATGCAGTCAGTAACACGGTGCTGGGGGGAGAGGGGTTACTGAGTGACAGTGTGAGGGAGTTAGATTAACATCAGTAGAGATACAGTCAGTAACACAGGGTGCTGGGGGAGAGGGGTTACTGAGTGACAGTGTGAGGGAACTGGATTAACATCAGTAGAGATACAGTCAGTAACACAGGGTGCTGGGGGGTGAGGGGTTACTGAGTGACAGTGTGAGAGAGCTGGATTTAGATCAGTAGAGATACAGACACTAACACCGGGTGCTGGGGGAGAGGGGTCACTGAGTGACAGTGTGAGTGACCTAGTTCTGTGTAGACCTTTTGATTATATGTGATTGATGTTTCTATTTCTTGAAAACTTCTATTGGTTCTGGTTGCAGATTCATCGAAACCCTCATCTGTCATTGTGCCTGTTGTAATACCGATCATAATCCTCCTACTATTGGCCTTTGTATTTCTGTATCTCTGCATGAGACGAGCTGGCAAGAATGGAAAGTTGCGTTTTGGTAAAGGTAGGATTCTGAAACTCAATTCTTTTGTGTGTGGGATTCCTGATTCTGGGGAAGGGGAAACATGTCCGTGTCCACCCTGAGGAGGTGGGGGTGAGGGGGAAGGGGTGAGGGTGAGTTAGGGTGCAACAGTTGGAATTTGAAGCATAATGATACATATGCTCTCTCACACTTGCTCACACGCACATACTCACACACACATACTCTCACACACATACTCTCACACACATACTCACACACATACTCTCACACACATACTCACACACACATACTCACACACACATACTCACACACACATACTCACACACATACTCACACACACATACTCACGCACACATACTCACACGCACATACTCTCACACATGCTCACACACACATGCTGACACACACATACTCACACGCACATACTCTCACACACATACTCACACACACATACTCACACACACATACTCAAACACACATACTCACACACACATACTCACACACACATACTCACACATACTCACACGCACATACTCACACGCACATACTCTCACGCACATACTCTCACGCACATACTCACACACACATCCTCTCACACACACACATACACACACATACTCACACACACATACTCTCACACACATACACACACATACTCACACACACATACTCTCACACACACATACTCACACGCACATACTCTCACACATGCTCACACACACATGCTGACACACACATACTCACACGCACATACTCTCACACACATACTCACACACACATACTCACACACACATACTCACACACACATACTCAAACACACATACTCACACACACATACTCACACACACTCACACGCACATACTCACACGCACATACTCACACGCACATACTCTCACGCACATACTCTCACGCACATACTCACACACACATCCTCTCACACACACACATACACACACATACTCACACACACATACTCTCACACACATACACACACATACTCACACACACATACTCTCACACACACATACTCACACGCACATACTCTCACACATGCTCACACACACATGCTGACACACACATACTCACACGCACATACTCTCACACACATACTCACACACACATACTCACACACACATACTCACACACACATACTCACACATACTCACACACACATACTCACACGCACATACTCACACGCACATACTCTCACGCACATACTCTCACGCACATACTCACACACACATCCTCTCACACACACACATACACACACATACTCACACACACATACTCTCACACACATACACACACATACTCACACACACATACTCTCACACACACATACTCACACACACACACACACACATACTCACACACACATACACTCACACACACATACTCACACACACATACTCACACACACATACTCACACACACATACTCACACACACATACTCACACACACATACTCACACACACATACTCACACACATACACACACATACATACTCACACACACATACACACACATACTCACACACACATACTCTCACACACATACTCTCACACACACATACTCACACACATACTCACACATACTCATACACACACATACTCTCATACACATACTCACACACACATACTCACACACACATACTCACACACATACTCACACACATACTCTCACACACATACTCACACACACATACTCACACACACACACTCACATACTCACACACACATACTCTCACACACATACACACATACTCACACACACATACTCACACACACATACTCACACACACATACTCACACACACATACTCATACACACATACTCACACACACATACACACACATACTCTCACACACATACTCTCACACACATACTCTCACACACATACACACATACTCACACACATACACACATACTCACACACACATACTGTCACACACATACACACACATACTCACACACACATACTCTCACTCACATACTCACACACACATACTCACACACTTACACACATACTCACACACACATACTCTCACACATACTCACACACACATACTCACACACACTCTCACACACATACTCTCACACACATACTCACACACATACACACATACTCACACACACATACTCACACACACATACTCTCACACACATACACACACATACTCACACACACATACTCACACACACATACTCACACACACATTCTCACACACACATACTCACACACACATACTCACACACACATACACACACATACTCACACACACATACTCTCACTCACATACTCACACACACATACTCACACACTTACACACATACTCACACACACATACTCTCACACATACTCACACACACATACTCACACACACTCTCACACACATACTCTCACACACATACTCACACACATACACACATACTCACACACACATACTCTCACACACATACACACACATACTCACACACACATACTCACACACACATACTCACACACACATACTCACACACACATACTCACACACACATTCTCACACACACATACTCACACACACATACTCACACACACATACTCACACACACATACTCTCACACACACATACTCACACATACTCACACACACATACTCTCATACACATACTCACACACACATACTCACACACATACTCACACACATACTCACACACATACTCACACACATACTCACACACATACTCACACACACATACTCACACACACATACTCACGCACACATACACACATACTCACACACACATACACACATACTCACACACACATACTCTCACACACATACACACACATACTCACACACACATACTCACACACACATACTCACACACACATACTCACACACACATACTCATACACACATACACACATACTCACACACACATACTCTCACACACATACACACACATACTCACACACACATACTCACACACACATACTCTCACACACATACTCATACACACATACTCACACATACACACACATACTCTCACACACATACTCTCACACACATACTCTCACACACATACTCTCACACACATACTCTCACACACATACACACATACACATACTCACACACACTCTCACACACATACACTCACACACATACACTCACACACACATACTCACACACATATACTCACACACACATACTCACACATACATACTCTCACACACATACTCACACGCACATACTCACACGCACATACTCACACACACATACACACACACACTCACACACACATACTCACACACACATACTCACACACACATTCTCACACACACATACTCACACACACACATACACACACATACTCACACATACATACTCACACACACATACTCACACACACATACTCACGCACACATACTCACACGCACATACTCTCACACATGCTCACACACACATGCTGACACACACATACTCACACGCACATACTCTCACACACATACTCACACACACATACTCACACACACATACTCAAACACACATACTCACACACACATACTCACACACACATACTCACACGCACATACTCACACGCACATACTCACACGCACATACTCACACGCACATACTCACACGCACATACTCTCACGCACATACTCTCACGCACATACTCACACACACATCCTCTCACACACACACATACACACACATACTCACACACACATACTCTCACACACATACACACACATACTCACACACACATACTCTCACACACACATACTCACACGCACATACTCTCACACATGCTCACACACACATGCTGACACACACATACTCACACGCACATACTCTCACACACATACTCACACACACATACTCAAACACACATACTCACACACACATACTCACACACACATACTCACACATACTCACACGCACATACTCACACGCACATACTCTCACGCACATACTCTCACGCACATACTCACACACACATCCTCTCACACACACACATACACACATACTCACACACACATACTCTCACACACATACACACACATACTCACACACACATACTCTCACACACACATACTCACACGCACATACTCTCACACATGCTCACACACACATGCTGACACACACATACTCACACGCACATACTCACACACACATACTCACACACACATACTCACACATACTCACGCACACATACTCACACGCACATACTCACACGCACATACTCTCACGCACATACTCTCACGCACATACTCACACACACATCCTCTCACACACACACATACACACACATACTCACACACACATACTCTCACACACATACACACACATACTCACACACACATACTCTCACACACACATACTCACACACACACACACACACATACTCACACACACATACTCACACACACATACTCACACACACATACTCTCACACACATACTCTCACA